>JAVCKZ010069072.1:0-14120 GCA_034780755.1 Lepetodrilus elevatus
TAAGTAACGTTGTTGTCGTCGCCTATGGGTGAGATATTCCCGCCGCGACGTTAAACATTAATTCAATCAAAATCAAATCAAAAAACATCAAAGACACATGGGCCCAATATATGGACAGGACTGTTGAAGACTTCATGGTGATCTGCAATGAGTTATAAGAAGATGTGAAGATAAGCATGTGAAGAACAATGGGATGTGATTAAATGATGTCACCCCATTGTGGAACACATTGATTTGACCAGGTTTCTTGCCTGTGTAAATATTAGCATTATACTGAAGTGTTATCTAAAGGGCTGCTGTGTTTTGTTAATCTCATATTAACCAATCAAAGTCATGCAGACTTTCTGAAAATATTAAGTCAAAGGTCATGGCCAAATGGGTGATGTGTTCTTCATTTGACAACAGGAATCTTCAAAGACGTATGGGCCACAACATATAGCATCAGTTGTTACATAACATCAATTGATAAGAAGATACTTCAATCAAAGTGGATAATTCTTCTTGCAGGAAAACGTCCATACACATGAGGATGTAGTTAACCTGACTTAGTCCATACCACAGACCTTCCTCAGACCAGAATAGCCATTCAATAAACCTACCATATACAGTTCAGCTAATTAGAAATTAACTTTTCAGTGACCTTCATATACATACTTAATAGCAAACAGTTGAATTGGTATACAAACAATGTACTGTTCACCCTCTTGAGACCCAGTGATGTTAAAACTCCACAATCACCCACTCACTCTTGAGACCATAGTTAGGTTAAACCCAATCTGTGTTAAAGGTACTATTTCTAGCAGTATAAATCTTGAATCTGAATTCCTGCTGAAGTTGATTGGCCAGACAGGTGGTAAAGTGGTTCATTCATCCCGACACAATTCCAAACTGTGCTAGCTCTCAGCCAGACTTCTACATCTGTCTATCTACAGTTAGTATGTCACTGATAGACTCCTCCAGACACCTCCACTAACACTTCTACATCTGCCTATCTACAGTTAGTATGTCACTGACGTCGCTCATGCTGATAGACTCCTCCAGACACCTCCACTAACACTTTGGTAGTTTACAGTCACCAATAGCTACTGTTTCATAGCTCTATTATGTGCCCTATTAATATCTTGATGTTTCTTCTTGGTACAGCCCCAGAGTCTGGGATTGTCATGTAATAGGGAAGATCACCACATGGCTCACTGAGCCTTAATTTCATACCATAGACATTACAATGAGAAAGGAATTGTAAAGGCTATATTCCAGTAGATCGAATGTAATGGTCCACGTAATAGTGACGTACCAGGTGGCTTGTTTACCTTGATATAGACATGTGTAGAAGTACTTTAATTAGACATAGAGGATACATCAACTGTTTTGTGAGATGTCAGTCATGGTAAATACTCAGTAGTTATGTCTGTACATGTTGTTTGAGCTGATGGAATCAGCTGTCAGTGCCTCCTGCAACAGGTGCTTGTATTTAGGAGGTACTTGCCCTTACTATAGACTCAGCACTACTGATACCATTACCTCCCAGTAGTGTACTGGCACCAATTGTATAGTGGCACCAATAGTGTAGTGGCACCAATACAGTATACCGATCAGGCATACAGTCATATCAGGCATATAGTGGCACCAATGGTATAGTGGCACCAATAGTGTAGTGGCACCAATAGTTGAACACTCAAAGTTCATCAGTATCTGGACAATGTTTCCCGTTTTCACTAGGATGTTTCTTTTGCATATTTTACAAATCTCGTCAATAGAATTGGTCAGATCCTGTTTTTATAATTATATACTTAATTAATTAGAATGGTACTAACAAAGATCCAGGGGGGCCTATTCTCAAAACGTTCTTAGGATCGTATGACAATCTTAACGATTCTTATAGCATGGTTACAAACTGTTCTTAGGCTAAGAAGTTCGTAAGAATATTTAAAGAATATACCCCATTTGTTTTGGAAATACCCTGTTTTCCCACACAACCTATTCTGCCTGCCTTGCTATTACTAGCGAGTTCAATCCAAGTATACCAAGACATATATATCTATGATTCTCTATGCAAGAGAATTAATCTGTTAAACAAATTTAGACAGCTAGTGGAGGAGATCTCCTTTCATGTTTTCATAATTATAAGTACAAAGACTGCTACATGTATACAGACCCCATGGTATACTACATCAAATAACCATAGTCTGGATTACCAACTGTATTAAGATGCTTAAAAATAACATTTTGTTGCAATATTATGTTTGAATTTTATAATATAAAACAAAGCAATGAAAGATTAAACCACGTGATATCCTGATTTGTTTATCCATTCATGGTGGCTCTCTTAAACAAACTATTTTCATAATTTATTTACTCTATAATTTGTGCAGTATAAACAGAACGTACTACAGGACAGATCTAGTCTATACTAGCATACCAATGAGTATGTTTGATGATTTGCAGCACATACAAATACAATATTAGCAAGTGAATTAGTCAGCTATTTCTACCCTATTCCCAAGTACCTATGTAAGTCTGACCAGGAGAGCTCCATGCCGGTTGATATCGTGACACAGAAGCCATGGATGGTGTTGAATCAAGGCAAATGATACCTACCAGATCCATGTTTAATGAAGACCTCAAATATTCATGTGCCTTGTCAGCATTCCGTCCTGTGGAAGGTCTTGGAACCCATCTACATCTCAGCAGACTCTGGTGTTGATCTGTCCTATCAATATAATCCAATGTCTTCAGTAAGGATTCAAAGTATTTCATAACCTAGATGACGTGAAACTTGTCGTTAGTAAAGAACCATTCAGGCAGGAACATACGATTGCCCATACTTATGAACTTGGATTATTTTCTATGGTGAATGTCAGTGGATAACACAAACAGGGGCCTACTTGTTTAATCTGTGTTTGCGTTTGTGTGTGTATATCCTTACATAGAAAGTTTTGGCTTAATATACTCAACATTCACTGTATGGAAATTCAGCATTCAATTACTAGTATTTCAAATAAGTTCATTTTATTCCACGACACAGACTGAATACTTAACACAGGTGCATCGCCGCGAAGATTTCAACAGTGAATAATTGATCAATGGAACATGCCACGTCTTTGTCAAAGATGTTGGAAGAATTTCTTTTCAAATACTTCCAAAAATCGGTCAAAAAATACCAAACAAACCCGAATTGCCTCCAACGTATTTGATAAGGACTACCAAGAACATGCCATTCTCGAAATACCATCAGGTGACAATCAATCAGTTGGAAGCAGACGTGAAAGCAGACGTGAAAGCAGACGCACGCACGGCCATCATTTTGAAGCATTCACTCATTCCTTGCCAAACTGGAAGTGTCGTACTTAGTCTAGACGTAATTATACGACCGGCTTCACAGTTAATCTTAGAACGACGACGTCGGTCAAAAGTCACGCCTGATGTGTATGGTCGTCACCACTAGTATAGGCTATGTCTTGGCCGTCATCGTCTGAAATACTGAGGTTGAGATGTCCAAGTACTACAACATTAACAGAATGCATCGACTTTGACTGAACTATCGAATTATTATTTAGGCTGGAATAGAAGAACTCGTAGCTTTATACTATAGATGAGTTTTAGTAGGACTTCTGTCTGTACCCTATTACTATTTCGACGATCATCGTACCACAATTAAATGTAAAAATATTAATACGAAACCACAGCTGCTAGCTTTACTGTTGTGTGATATACGATAACTGCAATGCGTCTCCAATAATCACATACAAATCTCGATACGCACGTTGCACAAGTGAACGTTTTACGAACCGTTCCGATTTGTCGAATCGATGAATGTTATGCAATCACAGTGCATGTAGGAATACGACTGAATTTTGTTTGTACATGCGGTAACAGCTGCAACAGTAAAACCAAAATACAATTAATTGTTATTCAATAATGCAAGCGAATTGTTTGTAGGTAGTAGGCTATACCGTAGGCATACGTATTTCCACATTTTTTATACAAAAATATTCTGTCAAAATGCCAATGCAGACCGGAATTCACTGAATACATTTCTTTCTGTATAATAATGTAACTGAATGTAGAACTAATCAGCATAATATACATGTACCATCCTTACTCAGTATCGGAAAGCAATACGATTAATCGCTTGACCTTACAATGACGTGCACCTTACAAATAACACTCTTGTGTTGAACCCGAAATATTCGAAACCTTCTGTTCTATAACCAAACTTGTTTTTTTCTTTCCCGATTCGTTTTAGAACATGTTGTTTTGTGGGGGAAATGTCCAACCCTTTTCAATATTTGCGCATGTCTGTCGCGCAGGCAGGAATGCCATCTACTCGTATTGCTGATGGAAGAAAATTGTAATTTGTGGATTTGATGAGAGACAGATTTACTTATCTTTTAATAGCATAAATTTACGTTACTATTGCGGTATTGTTAGAAAGTATTTGTGGGTGTATGTGTGCGCGCGCGCATATGTGTGTGTGTGTGTGTGTGTGTGTGTGTGTGTGTGTGTGTGTAGCCTATAGTATGTGAGCATAGGCATACGTGTATCACTCCAACATGTTGAATATTTCCTGTACAATGACACCTAACAACTTCAGAATTAACCAAGATCCATACATCGTGTTCCTAAGGAATTATCAACGTGTAGATTACCACTACTATAAGCTCTGACTTGAAGTGTAGGGTTACACAGATCTAATCAGTCTCCGGTCAAGAGAAATCACTTACTGAGCAATACACATAACTTGTCTGAATACTTACTTGCCAGATCTCTGATGATCTCATTGGCGTTCCCCAATTTACCGTTTTACTGTCCAAAGAAAATAATGACAACTGCACAACATCCAATTTGATGTCTTTTAAAACTGTATACCTGGCTTAATATTTAAACGTTTGCAATACCCTTTAGGAAAATTCTTGTCCTAATAAGACATGTCATTTGATGAACGGCGGTTATATACCATTGGAGCTAATACATTAACCTGGATTCCAATGTAGATACGTTAGTGGAAATGTTATTTATATACTGGCTAGATATGAACATGTTTTACTTATGACTCAAGATATATGTTAATTTTCTTTACTATATGTCCAATTTGGGAATAAATGCCTATTCAGCAGGGAGAGGTGTGTATATTTATACATGTTTTACGGCTATAAATATCGAGCCTGAATGAGTCTTGCTCAATAACGGTTCACACAACGAGAGGGTTCTTCCTTGTTAAATTCCAGTCACTGCAAATCTTTCTTTATACACAGGTTTTCGCAAACAGACTCCTTTCAACTGCCGGGGTTAAACCCAGAAGGGTTTGATGAATAACAGTGTCTGAATACATGGATCTGTGTGTTGAGAATGCTTTTGATTAGAAGAAAGAGATGTGAATAGCGAGCAATTTCATATCGTTACCGTACATCCGGTGTCGAGACGGAGAGGGTGTATGATAAATCATACAAAATCCTGCAGCTAGACGCATTCAACGCGGACATTTTGGATTGTCTAGATGACGATTTGACGATTTCTAGTTCAAAAGTAAACATTGTCTGGTTTCTGAAATAGTTGACTTCGAAGCTTGCTGCTGAAAAATCCAATACAATGTGGGCATCAAATAAGCAGCACTGAAACTGCAACTAAAGGAGGAAAATAATTATTATATCAGGTCCTTAGCTATTCGTGTATGATGAGAATTTGATCAGTCTATCACAACTGGGGAATAGGTTTGTTGTCAACTGAACGAATGATTTAACGAAAACGCATCGTTTGTAATCATCATCCATCAAGGTCATTCATCAGGGGCTTTATAAGAATGCAAATTAATTAATTTTATTTCTAAAATTGATGTGAACTCCTGACATTCGTCCTTGACACATCCTGAAGCGCCAAGCAGTTCGCAATCGTCGTTGAAATATCGTGCCAGTGAACCTTCGATTATTTAATACAGGCCACGAGAAATAAAACTTCCATCCCCGAATGCAAATTAAGATCAAGCTCAAACAAACATGTCGACATTATGTAGGGACACCCCCAAACCTCCAGGTTCCCGCCGATCAATAGCAGACGACCTCATTACATTCGCCATCTTCCTGCCGACAGACGGACAACGCCTGCTCAGAGTCCCCGACCGCCTCTACCTCAGTGAACACGTGCCGTGGTGTCCCAAAACGTATTTCCGCTTTTAAGATCGATTTCTTTAAAAAACAACATTTGAATCAAAATGATGTTCCGTCTTACGTAACCGAGATCAGCGTATTGAAATATGTTGCTTCAGTTTCTGTACGCTGCAGTGAAAATAGCTAATCTCTTAAGTTTCTAATCGAGAAGTGCTGTCAATTCCCCGAGCATCAAACGTATATATAATTGGTTAAAAGCTACCCTTTCCCCCGTAATATAATTTGTATTCGTGAATTTCTTGTGTGTAAGCTTTGTCACATATATATACTATAACTATACGTTTAGAAGTTTGATCAGGTATCGGTCATAATCTTATGAATTTTATTCAGATCGTGAAAGTTTTTACCCATCACCTCAGCTCCAATATTGTACATTATGTATTTATGTATTTGTATGATTTAATGTATGTCTATTTTGTAATGTATGGAGCAGCATTAAAATAAACAGTTTACTTGTTTGCTAATCCTTTTCATTTTATTTTAAATAAATATGTTTAAACCCTTTTCATTTTATTTTAAATAAATATGTTTAAACCAACGTTTTTAAGTACGGACATTCTCTAAAACATACATGTTGAGTCGTAGTATTCTGAAGGTTTCGTGATCAGGAAGTACTAATCTTTACTATTCTACTGATATTACTCATAAAATCATGTGAACTGTAAATCCACTACTATTATACTTATATTACTCATAAAATCGTGTGAACCGCATTAAACAAACTTCCTATACAATCCGCTGAAGTTGGTCATACAATTGTGCACACAGAGTCTATTGTCAACTTATGTTCTTCATCAAGCGGATATTGAAAATTATTCAACAACACCGCAATACCGGTCTGCAATCATTGCCAATCAGGCAGTCATAATTACATTCTGAATACCATGATTTGTTGTACCCCATATAACTGTCACCATTTCACAAAGTGTCAACCATTGTAGTAGACAACAATGGAGCAGGAAAAGTCGGCATTGAAGTCTACCTTTCAGACAAGAAAACAGCAAATGGTGCATGACAATGACACATTTCTTATGCTATGCTCACGGGTACTCACCAGCAACAGGGTCACGGGAACAATGGGGGTACACATAGTGTGGGAATCAGGCTGGAAATACATCAACTCAAGTATACCACAGCATTTATAGGGATTCCATTCTTCTTACCAAGCTTTGTTATATGTAATTACATAATTATTTTGGAAGACAAGTTGGTTGGTTGATTTGGGGTTTAAAGTCACTTTAGAAAGTTGGAGTTCCTTTGATAAGTCAATCTTAAAACCCAGTGCAATGAAATTATGAAATGTCATGTTTAAGCTATTTATTTACTGAACAGATGCATACGTACAAATCCATTTTGTAGCACGAGATTAGTACAGCATTGCACAAATAGGCAAACAACAAGAGTATTGGTCCATCGTATACACAGTATAATTAGACGAGTGTACACTTCAACCATCATGATGAAGCGAAGAAGCATACATCATATCACATTCATGCACGGTTGGAGCAAGGGTCATCTTTGTTGTACAAAAAGGATTACGAATATAATAAGGAGCAGCCAATGGGTTTGTGTATCAATCATTTAACATAGAGATTTGGGTATCATGATGGTTCTATCTATTTTCTTTGAAGGCACACTTAACCTGCCTATCTACCAAACGTTTAAACGACACATCCCACAAATAAAGTTACAGTATACCTTGCTGCTTGCACTTAGCAGTTGGTCCATGGCATTGACAACAGTCCTATCATTATGATTAACCTTCTCAATGCTAGCGTCAACCAGATATGCCCTTAATAGCAGTGTCTGTGTCTAATCCAGCAAGGAGAGGGTTAACCGGGATAGCACTGCTGCAACAAGATGTCCCAAAACCATGAATGTAGAAGAATATTGAAGACAATGATTGAGCAAGATGTCAAATAAGTCTGGACACAGAAATGCTGTTTCTTCTTTTTGTCAGCTGTAATCTATGGACTTGAAGTGAATTGAGAATGTGGTAAGACTAGATGACTACTGGCTATATTGATATGTCCGATATGTTAGTAATCTATACACATGATCTAGCTAATGTCCTTGTAGTAACACAGCAGGATGCACAAAATGTATGTATGCGAAGAAGAGATCAGAATGTTTACAGCAACTGCACTTGGAGCAACTGTCATCACTGCTATATAATGCAGAAAACAAGCTTCATTATGGAAAAAGTTGAATTTTACAAGATGATCCTATGAAGCAAATGTTCTCCATGTGGTTAATCGTTGGATTGCTTATTCATAACAGTTGGTGAATAGCTCCTTTTTCGTTGGAATTTGAGTAACATGTCTTGAAACTGGTTGAAATGTAGTCCGCTCTGGAGCACAAATACCATGTGAGATGTATTATAACCAGATCGGGCACGAGAACTGAAAAGATATATGTACACACATACAGTCGTCCATAGTCTGCACGAGAACATGCCTTGAGAATATCCAAGAAACTTCCCTGGCATGTGTCTGGCAGCGAAATGTATGGAGTGGCTGATTATTGAGTATTGGTCCCAGCCAACGTGGTTGTGGTATGTCTTCATTGTAATATGAAAGCACTGTTTGGTTCTGGTCCATATATGATGGAACTTGGGCAGTCCTTGGGCGTGGCCTAGTACTCCCAGGTGGTCAAGCTGTCCACGTCGTCGCCCTTTGCAGAGAAGTTGTTAGGTTCTCCTTTCAAGTACTTTCCATTGGGGGCTCTGATGGACAGCAGGGACTGGCCTTGGAACTCCAACAAGAACTTGCTGGCATCATTCTTATTCTCACCGCCTGCCATGATCGTATTGTTGTCGTCCACTGTCCAGTACTTGAGGTTGTCCGCTGAATGGTCAAGAAATCATGCAGGTTAGACTAGGAAGATTGACCAATATTAGCAGACATATCCTACAAAGACTTGCATCTTGACTTTACCAAGGATTTAGATATTATAATCAGTGGTTAAAATGGACCATCATAGTTTAACCCAAGATAAAACACCAATATTGTTAAAGATATCTTGAGGACTACTATAAGATGTTTCTTCATGCATTTACCATGATTATTCTAATGTATATATTGCTGACAATGACTAAGTTTGTAAAGTATTTACCTTTCAAGTAGTAATATCCATCATCAACAGCTTCCAGGAATGTGACTCCATAACTGGTCTTGTTGCAAACTAGTTCTGGCTTTTGAGCTGTGGACGATTTCAGGCCAACAAATCCAAAATCACACTTGAGGATGACGTATGGTCTGTTGACCATCTTGATAATGAACTCCTTGGACTCCGGGTCATCTGCATTGGCCAAGATGCTTCCTGTCTGCTTGTTGTACAGGCACTTCCCGTTTTGAGCTTTGATGCACACTTTACCATCACCATCCGACTCCACAGTGAACAAGGACTTTGGACAGCTGAAACATTGGAAAATATTCATAAATATGATGAGCAACTAGTAACAATTCTTGAAGGTTCCTTTTCAGCATTACAAGATTTTAGCACTTGACTACCTGAAGGTTCTGTAAAGTTTATTTACCAAAGAGATGTTTCAATCAATACCAATTACTATCCAGCATTACAGGGTACTATCATCGAACTAAACCTCAGACTATTCTACATTTATTTACCACAATCACAGGTGTGTTAATACCTATATACGAATATGTGAACATCATATAGTGTCTTTGCAATGCACATCAATTAAAATGTAACATACATTGTCTTGCAAGCAGCCTGGATGCCACCAAATGATTCCAGGGACCAGTACTTGTTGTCCTCCGATGTCCTGAACGACCACTTGCCACTTGCTTTGTTGAATTCCATCTGGAATATGGAATGATCGTCCGCCTCAGTTTGATTGGCAGACAAATCCACACCTGGAACAAGCAACATGAACATATTTGTTAGATAAAATGCGTATAATATATTATACGTTTTGTCAATTCAGTATATGACAGCAGACACTATACGTACATATATACTTATCAAAGTGTTCAGTCTGGTGATTGTGTCCAAAACCTGACTGTCCTAGAATAGTAGTCAGCTGAAGATTTAAAACCACGAGGCAGATGGAACAATGTGTTCTAAAGAGGCTGAACAACTAAATATCAGTGAAGCATCATATCAATTATGTATACTTTTATTATCTTATAGATAAGGAATTCCCAAACTTAAACCTCAATAAAGCAACAAGGTCACGTGAGCATGATAGGCGACTTCTAGGTTTGTGGTACCTCTCAGTCAGGTCTAAAAGCGTAAGCATAATCGCGTCCTTGATATTAATACTTGAAAGGAACATGCGTGACGACCTATTGCTATTACAAACTGTTCTTGATCATATCTGTCCCGAGTACAGCCTTTCTGTAATATTTGTCTTGTTACAAGACCACAACTTTATGGTAAAGAAGCAAAATAAATAGAACTCAAGGCTACTGATATTTCAACAGTTAGCCTATTATAATCGTAGGCTGCCGTTCGAGGCATAGGGGCCTATTCCAGCATGCCTACACAAAATACGTAAGCATGTATAATTATTATTTACTGCCATCCCGAGAACATATAACAGTACATATTTAATATGTATAATGTCATTATTCAAGCAGTCAACTGTTGAACACTGAAGTCCATCTAGCTGCAATCTAGCTCCACATGGCACTCATGATATAAGAGTTGGAACACGTGGGTTTCTGTTGGCAATGCATTATAATTGCCGACTGATAAGACAGGTCTCCTACATCTAGGATATAGTACTGGATACAAGATGGCTCTAACAGAGATATCCTCATGTTTCAAATACTTGGAGCCTTGCAATTCCAAGAGTGTGACTCATCTTAGAAAAGGAGAAGTAACCATGGCAACACGATTAATTGAACTTACACAAATCAATAACGCTTGCCATTGAAGAAATATTTAACATAAATATACCACAGGTGTTATGTCCATTGGCATTGGTCAATTTGAGGGCGAGATGTGATGACATTGCCCATTGCAGCTTTATGGATGAGCAAATTAACGTGACTTTACATGCATGCTAGATAGATTGAACAAATGGAATAATATATCAAAATATTTGTTGACAATGAAATATGCACAGATTTGAACTTTTCAAAGACAGGTGACCAATGCATGGATGAAAACCGCAGCATGCCTTCAATAAATAAGGACATACAACAAACCAAGTAAAACTTAAAAGAATGCTACAGATTCTTGAATGTCTACTGCACTCGTCTGGCATCATGAAAACGTACCAAATTATTTTCCATATTGAGAAAAACCATCATATGAAATACTAGTATGCTTCTAACTTCATAAAAGTTAAGTATATATATACCTTATACTAGGCATGCATTCACTATTTCAGAGGCTGTTGTCCTGTTAAGATTGATAACATCTTCTAAAGTTGTTACTACGATGTCAAGGTGA
Organism: Lepetodrilus elevatus; assembly: GCA_034780755.1. NCBI lineage: Eukaryota > Metazoa > Mollusca > Gastropoda > Lepetellida > Lepetodrilidae > Lepetodrilus > Lepetodrilus elevatus. Next base: position 11,589 of record JAVCKZ010069072.1, read on the forward strand.
CACACAGGTTTGTTTCTGTATGCATGGGAGGGAGGGAGAGTAAAATAGAAATCCATAAAGCACAATGTTTGAAATCCTCGCCTAGTGCTGGAAGCTAGAAGGACAGGGAAGAGCACCAGACAGGAAATCAATACAGCGGAGCACACATTTAGCCACGTTCAGAGCAGCCTGCTCACAAGTACATGTACAAGAGTTGGACCTCAGGGATAAATGCTACTGCGACAAGCAAAAACCTTGTATGGTCACCAGACAGGGACAGCAGAGTAGGAGACATATGGGCTATATTATTTAGTCTTTACTCAGTAAAAATACAGTAAAAATATATGAAATTATGTGTAACAAAAAGAAGGGAGATAGCAGAGACATGAACTATGGGGTATAGCTCGTGCTTGTGTAGGTGTATGCGATAGAAAATGTTAATAAACGTGATAACTTGATAAAAGGTAAATGCACTAGCCGGATGAAGTTTTAAAAGCGTCAAGTAAATATTACCTTGTTTAACGGAGATTAGTTTCCCTGTATTGACGCTAGTGATAGTAACTTGAGGATGACTATCTTCAACCGTGAATAACTCGTCTTTGCCGGCAACTTTGTTTTTACCAGCTTTCATGGTTGCAGTAGATCCAACAGCTGTCAGATAAAATCCGTAACAATCTTTGAAAGCAAGGCCGCATGTAGCGCCAGATCTGATTTCCAGGGTAAATTTGGTATCGTTCTCTAGATCATTGACCAGACTTCCGTCTCTGTGGAGGAATCGGTTGTCACAGGTCTTAAGAGCGTATTTCCCTTCACTAAAATGCAGAATAATGAGTCCCGCTTCTGTCCAGGGGACGGTTGTTTTGCACTGGAGTTCATCCTCGCACACGGCAGCGTAACGTTTGCGATTGACGTTACGTAGGTTGATCTGCGGGTGGATTGCCAACTGGACAGTCCACAACTCATTGTCTGTGACATTCTTTGAGAAGCACTGAACATTGTCTTCAGTTCCTCCGAAGTAATTATTGTGCTCAAGGTTCTTAAACGACCATCGACCACTTCCATCTTTGGCATATTCGACAACAAATTTGTCACAGCGTTCAAGCTCCGTCGCTTCCTTCTCACAAGTAACTTTTCCATATTTATCTGCGGATATGTAACAATTCAAATGACTTTTAATATAAACTACATCCTCCTTTGTGTCAACTTCCAGTATCCAAGTTTGATTCTTCTTCAGACCTTGCCCGGAGGCATTAATCTTGTGACCAAACTTCTCCGCTGTCAAATATTTCTGTGCACTGTTTATCAATCCAACTTTCCATTGCATGACTTCGGGCCCTCCATTAGAATGACCGTTAGTGTTGCCGTTGGTAGACATTGTGCACAAATGATATTTTCATACAAAAACACTGAAAATAGCGACACCGCTCGCACTGACCCTGTCTGTCTAAGCTCCCAGTCTTTTATGATCGTTCAGCTAGCAGCCGAAGTCAGTTGAGCCTCGTTCTAACTACGTCACATGCCGGATCGGCTTCTGATTGGCTGAGACAGCCAACTCCCCCCCATCCGCGGAGTTCTTTGTCGTGATTTTAACACTGTCACGAAATTTACTTACACTTCAGTCAAGCTTGATAGCTAATCAAAGATGCGTGGTCCTCGTAAGATTGCAGTAACAATGCCAAAATAAAATAAAAATTAGAAAAAATACAAAATAACAGAATAAAATAAAAACAGCATTTTCATAGTGGGATAGACTTCGAACGAACAACTTTACTTCATCACCTTGGAAATTGAAAGAATACTTTCTCCTTTTACGAGTTTGTATATTGTATATTGTAGGTTATATATAATAGATGCGTCATCGTCGATAATGTGTATACAGGCATACCAAAGATTTAGAAACGTATGCAATATTAATTTATATAAATGCCCTTTTAAATGGATCCAATGGACCAAGGTAATCATGTAATATACCGGTAGGTGACTGTTTAATCATTCACAAATCAGCAATTAATTTGACAAATTAATAAACTTTTAGCTTCAATCCGAAGTTTCAAACGCTCTTGAAATTTACACTTACATGTATTTCTACCAATGTGACACTGATAATGTGATAGCTTGTCATGCCATTGTTTCAGTACGTTGAATGGTACATGCAGCCTTATACGTATATTTAGTTAGCGAATGCATTTGAAGTGGACTAGTAACAAACTGTTTTCAACTGTTACTGAAGTGTAATATGTACAAACAAAACTTTGTTTATATTATTTACATTGTATAACTGGGGTTTTTAGAGCCACTTTCAAGATTATTTCGCTTAGGCCTATACATAATGGCTTACCAGTTTACGGTAGGAGGAAACGTGTAACATATGTAGCGCTAAGCGTAGGCATAACATTAGTTAACCTGCTGGCTGCTGGTACGAATCAAGGAAGGAATATATAAAGTTTCTATTGCGAAAGCACAGCTAACTTACATTCTATTATGATCGCATATATATCTCTCTCTCTCTCTCTCTCTCTCTCTCTCTCTCTCTCTCTCTCTCTCTCTCTCACT
>JAVCKZ010069083.1:0-14116 GCA_034780755.1 Lepetodrilus elevatus
TCAAAATATTTGGTGATCGTTAAATAAACAGATTTGTTATTACTGGTGCAATATTTTTTATTTTTTTATTTTGGTTAAGTCAAATGCAATTAGAAAATGGAGTTTTTTTGTTTTTCATTCCATGAAGTATTTACCGATAATCTACAAAATAGGGGGGTCAATGCATTTCATGCCAAACTATAACAGTGCATCATTGATCCTGGGAATTGGAACTAAGCATGTACTGTGTACCATCACTAATTTAAAAATACGTATGTGTGTATTTACTTTGCTGAATTTCTAATCGAGTCGTATGTTGTATTTCTAATCGAGTCATATTTTATTATTTACACCTTTTTCAGTCGAGTGACGTTTTATGGGAATGTGTACCAAAACCTCTTCGGAGCAGAAAATATTTTCCACCAAGAAGTTGGAAGGGTAAGTCATAGTGTGAACCAATATCAAACGCATCAACTGGGGTTTCTGTTTGCAATAGCATTCAGTAGCTAAACCATGTTGATGCTTTGTAGAACAGTGAGAGGGTAAAATTGTCTGGTAATTACTAATTATTTACATACAATTTATCTACAGACTAATATTCTGTTACATACTAATACTTACTAACATTTGCTTTACTCCTAGTTGACGTCACTCATGTTCATTAAAAAAAAGATAATAAATTTTGTCTTTCACAGGTTATGCCGGTATTGTTATGTAATGCTTGCCAAATTAACAACTCGCTTGCCATAGGCGAACAAGCAAGCATTAAGTACAATGTTTTCAAAGATTTTTTTACACAAATGCCCAAACGACCTTCACGAAGAAAGGTTCTAGGACGCATTACTATGCCGCACACGCCCATGTGTCTGAAACGACATTTTACGCATCACAGTACGCTCGATACCAGACCAAGAATGGAACAACAAAGAAGGACGCAGTCGGCCAGAAATTTATCCGTTGATAACGGGCTAACCTTCGCTGGCTCAGAACAATTCGGTCCGGGGAAAACCGGTATGGTCCGTTCTGAGGAGCGAATAGCAACGACAGGTCACGATTTTCGGAGAGAATCGGAAACGTCGAAACCATGTGACATAAAAACAATGGAAAGAAAGAAGGAATACATTGAACCAATCGACAGAGGGACATTGAAGAAAGAAATAAACACTGTACAGATGAATTACGCCGTTCCGTCGATCACGATCGAAGACAGCCCCTTGATCGAATATCGGCATGGAAATAACCACGTACAACCCGGAGGCTATCACAGAATGGGCTCGGAATCTTCACTCGGCCGCAATGACCAGCAGCTCTGCTTTTTCGGGGCATCGTCCGACATCGCAAATCTGGCCGACCCCATGAACACGCTAAGGGAGATAAGCAGGAGAGCCAGATCGGCAGGGAGGGAGATCCAGCACGTGCCACACGGGGTGGCGGCAGTTCAGAAAGTGGAACGCGCCATCTTGCCCGACGGGACCATCTACGAACTCCGCACGACCCTTGTCCCTGACCCAGACTTCCATCTGACCCGTGACACCTCCATGCAGACTGCATTCCTGGAGGAGAAACTGGAGTAATCTTACATGAAAAACAACCAGTGAATTAACAAAAATACTCTTTCATAACTTTTGCAGTAGAATTAGAGTTTTGACTTTGAAACATTGTGTATGCTTTTGGTGTACTTTTATTATATCTGTAACAGATTGTGATTGGAGATGTTATTCCCTTCCAACGCCAAAATGAAATTAAGATCTCATCACCATTTCTTTCCATCGAATTTGTGAATTAAAATACCCACCTGCGACATTGCTGATGAAGGAGTTGTCTCCCCTCCCACAACTAATCATACCAGAGAACATGCAGACTCCTGATTAAAAGACCTTCCACAATCTGAGATGCATCACTGTCAATCGTGTGGGTGCCATCAATATGATCATGACATAATGCACACGGTCTTATATATATTTTCTGCACTATTTTCATATTTCATAGTGTGTTCCATAATCGTGTGTGCTATAGACGTCAGATGTACTTAGACACGAGTGCATTGTTTCTACACTTGCTACCAGTTGTATGACACCTCACTGTGTTTTGTGAGATCAATATATGAATGTGATGGATTAGCCCATAGTGTTTTACAAGCATTGATTGGTAGGGGAATGATTGTATTCATTTCTCATGTGACTTAGCTTTTACATTGATTGAAATACACGTATGACCGAATGCACTTAATGTAGTTAATTATTAAAAAAAAGAAATGGCATTATATGATTTGTGGAATAAATTTACATTGATTACTATAGTTATCTCATGTGAAATATTTATTCGATGTCCATTAATTCTGTAGTATAATGTAAGAATAACTATCAATGAATTGCATTGTTATGACCTAAGTTATCTTGGCATGGCTATAAACCCATAGTAGGAAACGGATAGTATTGTCAACACCATCTGTTTTCTTAGGTGATTTTTATTTGTATTAACATCAAATATTTCTTGGGCATTGAAATATCATAATAATTACTCACACATTGGTCCTTTAAAAATATATTTCATCACAAATTGTGAGGAATGTTCTTGCAGCATTTCACATAATTTATAGTAATTCATTGATTCACTGTGTTTATTGTATACAAAACACGAGTGTCTTGACAGTATTTTCTGGAGATTTTCTAAAATAAATATAATTACGGTAATGTACATGTACAATTCATCTCTTGTCTCAATATGTTTTTTTTTATTGTTATTTAAAAAAGAAGTTAGAAATGATTTAAAAAAAATTCTCATACTGTACTAGTAAATCCCGGGAAACATTTAATTAATACAATGTGATCTTATTATATAACATTATACACTTCATCTAACATTCTTTGACAAACATATATAAAGTTTTAGTGTAAACACTGTTTGTATTTTATTGTACTATCTATGCACCTTGGCCATACTATGCAGAATGTTGTTTGCACTTATATACAGTGAGAAATATATGTAAAATATAAATATGTGTGACATTTTCATGTGAACATTCCATTTCTCTTTTCATCAATCTTGGACTGGATGGAACTATAGTTGTTCCTTTTCTTGTTAGAATTATTTGTAAGTTAGCAATACAACATCAAGGTTTTTATTCTCTAGCTTCTCTTTTGTCTTGTGGAATCAAATTTGTTAATTATTTAAATTTTCTTTCTATATATATTGTTTTTTTCTTTCTGTACCCGTATTCATATTTCTTTAAGAAATTAGTCCTAGTTCTATAATTCAAGTTTTTTTTGCTTGATGTTTTCTCCTTCTTCTGTACCCAATCGTCGCAAATGGGTGAAAGATTCCCGCAGCAACATTAAACTCCATATTCACTCGCTCACTGTACCCAAAGTTTATCCTTTGTATGCATACATCCATGTTAAATATACATTTTACTTTAGATAATACAGGGTATGTTTTCCTTATGCACTGATTTGATTTTCAATTTGTATTGTTTTATTATCTGGAAGGAATTGCTTCCAAAATATTCCTGCTTGGTATACCATCGTGTTTTCAGCTTAATTTCAATTAACCTTCTCTTTGCCAAAGGCAACCAGAGATGCCGCCTAGAAGTTATGCTTATTCATCCTGAAGAGATGACTAAAGGCACATTTTCACACATTTAGTCATCTGCATGCTAAGATTATACCATATTTACAATGATAAGTTCAATAATTGCACAATACATGTTAAATACATAAAAATAAATGGGATATTGAAGGTATTGTGCATTACATGAACTTTATCATTACCGTATTAGACATATTAAACGCCTGGGGTGTTAATAAAATTGACTGGTGGGTTTATTAAAGTATGAATTTATTTTTATTTTTTATTAAACAACAATATTTATATCAGAAAAACTTCCTGGATCAGAAACAGTAGTCTTTAGAAAGAACCTCCCTAATTCCAGCATTAAATCCCTTGGAAAAAATAATTGAGCAGGGCGTTTAATACGTCGAATATAGTAATGGAAATCTTTTGCATCATTACTTACTAGAATTTAGTACATTTTATATATGTTGTCTTATTAGGTCTTTTAATTTTACTTCTCCCTAGTTACGTAACTTTTGTTAGTCACATGAGCATTACACAATCTTATCTTCATTACAAGTATGTGCAATATTCCAAGAAGCATGCATATTAATCAATATTTTATTTCTTAGATTGACTAACCTTTTAAACAAATAATTATCAAATGTCTTTTTTTTCAAAACATGTCTCCTATCATATGGATGATGGTAATTAAATAATAAAATAATGACAATAATACATGTCTGCATTTATTTTCACTAAATTAATTTTTGTTTGTTTTTCATTTTAACAGATTTCTGAAAATGTATGTGACATAACCACACAATTGTGCAAAGATAATGAACAGTATGTCTACAAACCGAAGCGACCTCTTAGCAAGTCATTCTCAGATGGGTAAGTAATCATACTACTATAAATAGATTGCCAGAGTAATACTACTACTAATAAAAATAATAATGATAATAATAGTGATAATAATAATGATAATAATAGTGATAATGATAATAATGTAGAATGCACCATCAAGAACTATCAAGCACTGTAGTACCTATATAGGCACATAGTTTAATAACTTTTACTGTCATAATCGGGCTGAATACAATCAAGATACCGTATGTACAGTGACCCCTCGATATAATGCTGAAGTTGGGGTCCATGACATGCCACCCGCGATAATATAACAACGAATATAATTGGAGGGGAAAAAAAAGAATTATTTATTTTATTTTATTTTTTAAAATGGGGTCCACGTTGGACGCGGCGTTGTATCCGAATCCGATGTGCATCGAAGGGCGTTATATCGTGGGAGCACTGTATATTCCAAATAAAACAAGCATACAAATTGTGATATGAGTGAAAGAATCTTGAAAGCAGATATTATCCCTGATTGTCTTCATCTAACTAATAAAATTACTGGACATACTTCTGATGATGTGAATATTTTTACTGTGATTAAAGACCATCTCTTTCTAGTAATGAGATAGTCTTGACGAAGATCGTATCCTGTTATGTCATATCAGATGTTATTTCAATAGCGTGCATGTCTAAATTCTTCTTCCTCAATGTCCGACAACATCTGCGAGTGTTTTAGATGTTGATCATCTATAGTCAAGTAGAAAGAGTATTTCTTCCTCATTAGTTTCTGAGCATATCATCTGCTATGAAGCTAGTGGAGAGAGTGGTTGATGACTTTCTTCCTGGTACAGGTTTGACGAGAACCATGTCAACGGTCAACACAGCCCAGACGAGCTGGCCAACATGAGCACGTCGCAAGGCTTCTCTCTCAGCGCCGCAAACACGCCCGCCAAGGCCGACACCGAGAAGGCGCAGGCTCAGAAAGCTGAGGAACATCCCGAAGGTGAGTGTTACTGCAACAGCTTGAGGTAAAGTCTTTACGGTTGAAATGTAGTGTTCTGGAACAGGCTCATAGTTGGAAAGCTGACGAACATCCCACAGAGGTGGTTTTTTTTTCCTGTGTTAACTTATTAAACAGGCTCAGGGTCAGAAAGCTGATGAACATCCCAAGGGTGAGTGTCTTCACCAGCTTGCAGTAAAGTCTTTACAGTTGAAATGTAGTGTTCTGGAACAGGCTCATAGTTGGAAAGCTGACAAACATCCCGCAGATGAGTGTCTTACTGAAACAGCTGGAGGTGAAGTTTGTACTGTTTAAGTTTAGTGTTACAGAACAGACTCAGAGAGCTGACAAACTCGTCGCAAACGGGTGAAAGATTCCCGCAGCGACGTTAAACTCCATATTCACTCACTGACACTCACTGACAAACTTAGAGGGTAACTTTCACGCCCAGGTTCAAATACCATACCGGGAGCCTAGCATTAATATTCACAAAAGTTACATTTCTGATGCGATCATGGTAGGATGTGAGGTCTGTATTGTGGCAATGCAGCCGTCATCTTTTGTCTGTCAGTACTAGATGGTGCTTGCAGGTTTGCTGCGACATTCAGCACTACAGATATTGCAGGTTTATTCCTGCCCTAAACTGACAAGCTGTAATATAAGTAAAATAGTTTTGAAAGTGGCTCTAAACCCCAATTAAAAGAAAATATATTAAAATCACTGTGACACTATAACAGCTGCAGGTAAGGTGTAAGATTTGCTTTTGTTGTGGCGTTCTAGCCGAGTTGACTATCCCAATGATGAACATCTGACTTTGATATTGTTAGTGTTATGGATGTGTGAAGATTCATTACTGAAACAATACCGGTAGTGTTATATTTGTATCGGCTGCCGGCAAATATATTACAATGACATGTAAATATAAAGTCAGTGGAAATATTTTAAGTGTAGCTGCAATGTAGAATGTAAAATATATGTAAAATGCAATGTAGAATGTAATAAAATATAAAATATAAAATGTAGAATGTAAATATTTTAAGTGTAACTGCAATGTAGAATGTAAAATCCAATTAGAGATGTGTAGTGTATCATGTTTTAAAACTTATAAAAAAAAATTAGCCAAAGGGGAGATAACTATGTAAAATTATCTCCCTTGCTCCATATGTTGATTTCTCACTTTAAAATTGTTTTATTTCACATTAAATTAATTTTGTGACATTGTTTCAAACATTGTGAAGCACAATGTTCACTGACTGATGTTTCTTTCATGCAGACAATGTATACGGCAATCAGGAGGTAGTCGCGCAGCATGAAGTGAAACAAGCAGAAGCAGTAGCAGCAGCAGAAGCCGTAGCTGAAGTGTCTACAGAGGTAGTGTCATCATCTGCTCCAACAACACAAACAACAGAACAATCAGTTAAAGAAGAGGACAAGAAAGAAGTAAGAAATATGGTCCATTATCTTATGTAAAGTTGTGTTCATGCTTTATTTTTAGCATGAAATTGTACTCATTTTCCCCCACCCGCGTAACCTTGGGGCCTGATATTTCTGTTATATAAATTTTCATATCAATAATAATAATAATAATAGAAAAAGAATTTGAATAATAATAATAATAATAATAATAATAATAATAATAATAATAAATTGTCACATATAGTGATATAGAGAAAGATTTAAACCGCTACATTAAGAAACAATTCACTCAATTTCTGTAAAGCATGGATGAAGCAATTATATTTGACTTATATTTCTATTGTAGCCTGAAACTGAAGTCAAGGTAAATGGCGACGTTAACGATGCTAATTCCGACGACTCTGAGGACCAGCGTCGTGAACCAACTCCACTGGACGTTCCGGACTACCCACCACCCCAACCCCCGGCTGACTCGGCGGCCAAGAAGGAGGAGGTCACCCCTGAAATCAAGGAGGTTGCCGAGAAGAAAGCCGCCGAGACAAAGGTTGTAGAAGACAGTGTATACGATGAGCCGAAGCCGATCGCCAGCAAGAGAGAGAATACTCCGAAGGACGACAACTCGACAGACTACGAAACTCCGCCATCCAACAAACCGTTAAAGGAGCCACCGCCCGATGTCCTGTTTGTGGTAAGAATTTAATGAGAACCTCATTTTATTTAATATATTATTAATGCAATGAAAGATTCCAGCAGTGACGTTAAAGTCCATATATTCACTTATAAATGCAGAATATTCCACATATTCGTGGATATCTGAATGTTATTTTCATTTTGATATTTTCTGTAAATGATGTAATCATGCAATAAAATATTTTTATAGTAATAAATAAATTATTATAGTACTAGTATTAATAATAATTTTATTTAACATAGTCATAATAATAATAATAATAGTAATAATAATACAAATACTACTAATAATAATGGAGTTACATACCTACTTGACTTTAAACTGCACAAAACTCGAATTAGTTTTCGTAGTAGTAACAATAAAAATAATAATAAAAATAACAGTAATAATAATAACAATCATAATAGTAATACATGTAGTAATAATAATAATCATTTTCAAAAATAATAATAATAATATAGTAATAAAAAGTCTTAATAAAAATACAGGTAGTATTAATAATAATAAAAATAATCCTAATGGAAGTACTGTTACTTGAGATTGTGTGTGCCATGTTGTTACAGGTTCAGTCGACACACCCATACCAGAATGAGGACAAGGATGAACTGAGTTTCGTGGCCGGGGAAATGATCTACGTCATCAAGTTTGACAACCCAGAAGAACAGGTAGGTTTGTTGCTGGTTGACTGGCGAATGCACTGGTATGAGTAAATTTATTTTGAAAGTGTATCTGTTTTGTGTGTCGGTGTGTTTTTGTTGAACTAAAGAGAAGGAAAATTAGCTACTGCACTCCTTTCTTTCGATATATACCAAATATTTACCTTGAATGACAAATAAATACCTAGTAAAATGGGTAAAGAAAAATTAATTTTGAAAAAAAAAAGGGGGCTTTCACATTTCAATATGAAGATGTAAGGGACTTAACTCTTCCTTCATCAACCATTATTACTTTTTCAAGATATATTTTCATCTAAAAAAAAAATCATTTAAAACCTACTGTAACATGTCTGGATAACCGAGTGTACCTAATGTATAATGTATAAAAGTAGGATTCTGGCTATAAGACCAACCTGTGAGGATAATTGAGGTATGATATGTCATTGTCATCTTCCTCAGGATGACGGCTGGCTGATGGGTATTAAGCAATGCGACCGAACCAGAGGCGTCTTCCCAGAGAATTTCACCAAGAAGTTAGGCCAGGAGGGCTGAAGACAGGGGAGACTACTCAACCAGGAGTCAATATTTATTATGACAATTCTCAGAATTTGGCATGCAGAAACTGTGCAGACTGTTTGCAATTTGGGGGAAAAAATGTCAAGATTTGTAGACTGATTGTCTAATTTTGTTGGTACATTTTTCTCTTTCCATCCCATCAGATGAAGAAACTTTTCTATTTCCCACCGCCTAAAGTTCATTCTCCTGTTTGTGAAGTCAATTAATTTGTAAAGATGAAACCTTGAAATGTATATTTGATGTAGATTTTGTTTTATTGTATCACTACTGGTTTGTTTCATAGCGTATCTGAGATTCTACTATACATTCCATACAGCTTTAAGTAATTAAATAAAATTCAAAAGTTGTATTTCATCTGAAACTTTAAGATATGTTTGCTGTATTCGGGTGGCTTTGATGTTCTTGGTAACCTGGTTCAACATATCATTATCTATGTTAAGTCGTCACATTTGGGTAAAAGTTTCCCACTATGACGTAAAACAATAACGCACTCTGCGGTAAGCGAGTTGTACGCGTTTAATGCTGTCTTCCACATGGCAACCTAGCTAGTGCTCATTATTTCAACTTATTTTAGAACATAGGGCCTAAGACTGATTTAAACAACCCGGCGATTTGCAATCTATACGATTTTTGTCATGAAACTGGACTATTTTGATCACCGAGGAATAATTGCCAATATAACACTGATAGTTTCAGGGATGACTTCTTGTTGCTCAAATTGATGGTCAGTAAAGGGTAGTAAGAAAGATATTGTATACACTGTATAATGAAAATTCGCTGAGATGCAAGATGATGTCGAGGTGTAAGGGATAAGACAAAGCAGGAGTAAAGTCAAGTTCAAATTGTATATGGGGATTTTTGAACAAAATTGAATGAAGTATTCAATCGTACTCAAAAATAGTTTGTATTCTCAGGGCCTGATCAGAACATTATAGGTACTTTTTTTTGCAAATTGCAAACTCCTGACTGATATCTATTGACAGGAAGCCTATCCATAATACCGTACTAGAAAGAGATTTGAAATTAGACAATTTAATTTTGTTACCGTATAAAATCAACACCATAATGAAATGTTGTAAATGAGGAAAATCCTCATGAGTACCATGTTTCTAAATTGAATGCCTGATACCTAAGTTAAATTTTCGCTGTTTTTATGTTCTATTTTGATGCTTTTTCTGCCTTTTTGGTTTGAAAATTGAGATTATTCCTGAGTTGTTTACCATTTAGATATTTATTTAATTTGCTATGCAAATCCTGCTGCATGCTGCATAGTGTTTGCTACCGCTAACTTGGTGCATTCCCAGGCATCGTGGTAAGTAACTTCCTCATCCTGATCCAATCACAGCTGACAAAACGGTGGATGTTTAGTCACGGATGAAACAACAGCCGACAGTCAGGAATGAAACAATAGTTCCATCGATTTCTACATTCAGTATTCCATTTGAAATAACTGAAAAATCATTGAATGTCAAAAGATTGTATTCGTGTGAAGGTTTTCTTTTGGATGTGGTGTTATAGCATTCATTGTTACGGTTCTGTTGTTATTATTATGAATGAAAAATGGATTGTTACCTTCATATTTTCTGGTATGTTAAATTTTGGATTTAAGTTATCAATTCTCTCTCTCTAATAAATGTGTCTATTGTACAGTTTTATTGACAGATTGACTTTAATTCCCCTTCATCGATGGCTGGGATAATAGGAATCTCAGAAGACAGCAGTCTACCGTTTGTGATGCATTTCTCAGTACTGGTAGTATTAGCTGACAGGGTTGGAAGTTCCCACTCGCCCGGCGGCCCGATCCATTTCTCTTATAACGGTATCATACGGGCTAGTTGTTGTATCATTATTCAGGCGGGTACATTTTAGAGTCGAGTTCCATCCCTGACATGAGTCATGCATTGAAAAAGACAATATAAATTTATATCTTTAAAATATTCTGAGTCCGTTCAGTATCCATCTAGCTTGGCGTAGTTATTGTAATTTCCATCTACCTTTTGTGGTCAGTGTCCATCTAGCTTGTATGGTCAGTGTAGTGCCCCTAGCCAATAGCTTATCTGGTGTTTCTTGAGTGATTATTAACATATCGACTGCCTAATTCTCCATCTATATGATATCAATGGTGGCTTCCAGTTCCTGTATTGAGAATCCATAGATATTACGTAGATGTGTCAGAAAGTATTGACTTGTTATTTTTCCCTGTTGGTCATTTACAATCAGTTTACTATATTCCTATATTTACACTGTTACGTGTCATTATTTACATTCCCATTACATATGTTGACTATATCACTATATATAAAACATAGCATAGCAGTTTATTCATTCGGTAGAAATCAAAGTGCTATAGAAACTGTTACAGGTATCCATTTTATATTCCATTCAGTATCTCCTCTGATATGTGGTCTATCGGGTATTTTTCAGAGTAGAAATAAACTTCTGTGTCCTGTACTTTTATGCAACCGGTAAATGACATAGATATAATGTCAAGTCGAAAAGTCAATTCTCTTCCGACAAATTTTCATTGCATAAACCAAGAAAGTCTTGTGTTGATTTTTGTATATATATATATGTAAACACATTTACCATAATAGTATGAATGAAGTGTATGATTCGTGTGTGTAGTGGTCCTTCTATTGTATCATTTGGTAGTCCACAATTCAATTACCTTCTCAAACATCTCAATATAGAATTCACTGAAATTATTATTTTGTGATAAAAAAATAAGGCTTTTTATCTATAATTTATTGTTCTTTTTATTAATTTTGAAATTTAAAAAATCAGAATTTCGATTCAATGACGGCTTCATTTTTCAAGTGAAATAAATTCTTCTCTGGGAAGATTGGACTAATAGAAATGTATATTGATAGCCTTTATACCTCTTCCTTGTATATGTATTTCAGTATTAAATCCTACATTGGGTTGTATGCCTATTTGACTGTATCTTGTATAGGAATTGAGAGGAGTTCATATTCACCTCTATATCATCTAGTACATACGTCATACATATTGTAATATCACAATGATTACACAAAATCATACACTAGATTTCAGTTATCTTTAGCATCAAGAGGATTCAAGAGGATCCTTTGAATTGGTGTGATTTTTTTGGCTATCACGGCCTAATGCTTCAGGTTTATCTTCTATAATTCTTTAAGGTGACATAGTTAAATCACAATGCAAACTTAATTCCTTTGTATTGTGACGAGGGTCTTTCCTGGGGAGGGTCCATAAGGTTGATCCCCTCTCTCATTGTATGTCAATCATGTTCTGGAGTTCTTTGGTAACATGATTTATACGTTTCAATGAACCAGGATCTTATATCGTATCTCAGTAACTTCGCTGCTGGAGGGAACAGGATTCCTTTTCGACAGATTTGGACGTGTTTTGGCAAAGTTGTAAATCTAAACTAGGCGAAAGCAGTCTCGACTGTAGTCTTTGAGAACGCAAAAGTTGATTCCAGTTTCACTTGGAAGGCAGTCCTTGTCAAAGATTTTGGTGCAATTTGTTTCAATATTTTGAAGGAAAAAAAATGACATTCCAAAAATGTAATTATTTTATTTTTATTTTTGTGTGAAAATAATTAGACCATCAATATAACTGACAATGACAAACTTAGAAAGATCCATTCCTATTATGACCTTGCAATGGCCTTGAAGGTTATAAGTGATGGTAATTGAGAATGCTCTTCTATGCATAATATCATAAAAGCTATATGCTTGATTTATGTTATATTCGTCGCAAATGGGTGAAAGATTCCTGCAGCGACGTTAAACTCCATATTTACTCGTATGTTATATTCATTTGCACTATTTAGGCAATATCTGAGGATGTCTTTAATTAAATGGTCAATTGGTGCTATCATCTGGATGTCGTGAATGCTTCATGCTTTCCTTACCTAGCCTATACCATAGTCTCCATTTCTTTATATCTCCAAGGTGTTCCAGTTATGTTCATGTACGGCTTTAACTGTAAGGTAGCCTTCAATGATAACCTTCTAGTGCCATGATCGACAGCTTGGGTTGTATACTCCCCAGAGAGTTGAGAAGGTGCATGAGAGCACATTAATCCATTCACTATGCAAGAGAAAACTGAAGCATTATCTTTAGACCTACCAGTACTTCAAGTTGGCCAGTTCTATGTAAAAAATGTGATGTCAAAATTGACTATGCAATATTTTAAGCAGGCCTATGCATATGTATATCATGTAATATTTCATCATTTATGTTGTATATTAATTACTATTTCATGTATTGACAATAGAAACGTACAATATACTCATGGCATACTAGACTTTATTTTACCTAGTGATAATAATAATATCATTATTATAGTAGAGTTCAGTCATTCGGAGTCTAAATCCATTATCTTGTCTGTCTGTTGGATCGCTCAATTCTTACCCAGTAATTAATTTTTTAAGTGGATGTCATGTCTTATATATTTACATCCATACAGACTGTCGACACTGTTATATCAAATTACATGACATGACAGTGACAGTTTAACTAATACATGAATTTCTCTATGCCTGATTTCTTGCACATCTAAGCTTGCATTCATCAGTTCATTTGTTAAGCTATATTTCTAATTTTATTTTGTATTGCTATTTGCAAATTCCACCCCAACCAAACCCCAACCCACCCCCCAAATGCTTGCTTAAAGGATTTATTTTGTGTACATTCCCATACTATATCATCTTGGCATTCAGGCTCAGCGACTACATGTCTGGTAATTCAGCAGTGTATGTTGAGACACTGGGCCCCCGTATAGAGGATGCTATATTAAATGCTAGAGTTATTTCCCCTGTGTTCTTCAGGCCATTCCATGAAAATATTTCCATGCAGTACCATTTTACTTCTTGCATTCTTTGTTTTACTTTAGCATTCGCAATGGATAGTTTAGCATGCTAAGCTGCTGGCTATTTTGAGCGCCTGTACAGCATAGTATTTCAACAGCAAATGGCTTTTATAGTAGAAACAAGATTAGAAACTATATGTTCCATTCTACTCCAAACAATGGATCTTCCGTTGTAAATCAGTCCATAATTCTCTTACTTGCTGAATTTGGTTGTATATAGTTTATTTGTTTAATGATTTTTGCATTGAATTTAATTTCTGTAGATGTAATTTGATATTTGTTACTTATTTTTATTTAAAAGCATGTGCTTTACTAAGTAATGTTTAAGTAATTATGCAGGTTCATGGTAATTTTATTTCTGTAAAATGGGGGATATCGCTGTGACATAGAACAATATATCACTGTACAATGGGCAAAATGCTGCAATGTTAAAAATAATAATTTTCTAATGACAAAAGTTTTGACATTTTAGTCTATGAGCCGAGGCCCTGATTTTGAGATATCGGTACCAAACTTGGGGCAAATGCTATCAAT
>JAVCKZ010069094.1:0-14114 GCA_034780755.1 Lepetodrilus elevatus
CTTGGTTAATTTACTCTTTCATTATTTTTATTATAATTCTTTACATTCATATGAATACACGAATAATATTCGTATTCAGCACCCCATATTCGTGATACGTATCATATTCGCCACTAGGTGTATTCGTTGCAGCTCTAGTGTATAGTATAGCATATGATATGAGTTGTTAGGTAATCACTTTTATAGTATTAGTGTATAGTAAGTATAGCATGACTATGTGGTACATGATGTTGGTTATTTTTGTGACACTATGTACCGAGACGTACATGTTCAGACATTTATCTGCTACCTGGATATCAGACATTTATCTGCTACCTGGATATCAGACATTTTTTGGCTACCTGGATATCAGACATTTCTCACCTTACACTTCCCTGGAGTAATTAAAGCTACACTTCCAAAAAAAAGTCAGCACTCTCGGCTGTGACAGGAACACTCGATCAGTAGAGTGGCCTCCCCTGACGATGGTTGTATTTCTCGCAATACCAGCCACCAAATGTCGCGTGAAACCAGACCTATTCCAGTGTTTCAAAATACAGTTCCGTAGCTTACGTTGCCATAGGCTTATACTCTTAAATAGGTCAATGACTTTAACAAATAGTTTTAAAAGGTCTGGCAAATTTAAAATGTCAAAGAATCCAGACAATGCGTATAGCTAGCAGCATCTATGTAATTGGTTCCGATTATGGACAGAATGAGCAGGATCACTAAGAGAAACTGAATATTTCATCAAGTTGAGCTGATATATGTGGTGCAGATAGAAGATAGGCATACAACATATCACCATGTCTAGACGGATAGGAAAGCGATACCCTCGTTTCACTGATATCGCAGTCATTAATACGGCTTAAGTAAACAGGTCATAAAAATTTCTGAGAGTATTTAAATGGCGATGGATTATTTGCTTTTTATAACTTGACCTTAGTACTAAGATACTGTGTCTGCACTGTTTGCGGTGGCGTTATCTTGCGTTGCAGCAGATGTTCCAAAGTCTACTGCAACAATACGGGCCACAGGTGCATGTTTACTGCCGTACCATGAGTTTACTGCCGTACCATTATGTGTTTACTGCCGTACTATGTGTTTACTGCCGTACCATTATGTGTTTACTGCCGTACTATGTGTTTACTGCCGTACCACATGTTTACTGCTGTACCATGTGTTTACTGCCGCACCATGCGTTACAGCTTCCTTCTATCTAAATTCACATGTCATAACACAAGCAAAATATTCGTCTTGAAAACTGATATAAATCAATTATTTTTTTAAAACCCAGATAATATTTTATTTTCACATAAAACGCTAATTAAATGAGTGTAACTGTAATCCGTCGGATGTCGTCCAATCGCTGACTAGTCGCGGAATATTTGTTGTTACCAGAATACCTTGACATTTACTGATTCATTCTCTATCTAAAATTCAAAGTCATCACGTGTACATTATTAATACTAATGGTGTCTATTAATCTCTCAATAGTCTATATACATCAAGTATCTTGAATTTAATTGTAACGGCAAATGTAAAATATAGAAAGAAATCATGGTTGCTATTTCAAGCTTAAGTAAACCTAGAAAAATAATGTTTCTGCCCAAAACATTCCCACAATCACAATGTCTAAAGTTCAAATTAAAGTGTGCGAGTATAAGACAATAATTAGAAACACGACTTACAATGAATTGAATTTCTGGAGGTTTCATTTAGTACCATTGCTGTCGTAAATTTCCGTTCTTGAAAACAAAAACCTATGATCTGAGATAATTAATATTCAACTATAACCCCTAACTCTATCATAGAACAATATAGCAACTTTTTGGGCCGCATGGCAACAATCATACACTAAAACGCTATAAAATATATATATAGTATTAATACAACAATTAATTCAAACCGACTGTCATCAATGTATAAGCAAAGACAAGTCTGTTGGCGCTATTAAATCATCTTCAAGAACATCAGAGTTATGTCCCTTTACAGAAAGCGTTCCTCCATACAAAGTACGATATGAGATCTTGAAGAAAACGTAACACTGGCTAACGAGGTAACTCATGAGGAAACTGGCAGATGTTGGGGGCTTGTAGGGAGGGTTGAGGGAGGATGATCGACTTCAAGTTCATTGATCTCGCTCTCTCCATGAATGGCCACAATACGAAGAAATCGACAAAAAAAATACATCCGCTATTACCATGACAACCCGCGCTTCCCCAAGTCAACAGTCAGTATTCTGCTTGAATCAAAATTTTATCGAGCTACGATGTTCTCTCCAATACAACTCTGGGCATATGCGCACACACACACGCGCACGCACGCAAGCACACACACACATATATAGACAGACAGACAGACACACACACACACACGTGTGCGTGCACACACACCCTGGAAATCAAATCTATTTCAAATCTGGTCTGGACATAAAAATGAAAGGTTTTCTGACCCACATGCTAGGGGTTAGCTCACTTGTTGTAGGACGAGTCGGAATAAAACTTGTAGCGTAATTAGTGCGGCTTTGAACAGGTCCATCTGTTTGAACAGTCTGGACAGAAAATCTGTTTGATTACTATTAAGCCTTTGAGGGCTAGCCGTTCTAACAATGCCCCTGTGGACGGGCTGACCAGGACACTCAGACGCTATTCTATTGGCCAAATGACATCCACAAGACTCTCGCAGCAAACTTACATCTGCCACTTGGATATCCAGATCACCCTGTTAACCCCGCCAGTGCTCAGGCCGTCTGCAGTCTGCAGATTTGGCGCATTGCAGAATATACCGTTAACCCTTTTAGTTTATCTGTTGGTCGAGACTCCGGAGCTGGTTTTTAAGGCGTCTCCGGTTGGGTTCAGCACAGAAAGAGTTAATGACATACATCTGATAAACAAAGGTCGGGTTGTGCACGTGACTGTGATCCAAAATGAGGCTGTAGGGACGTGCAATACTGTGATAAATCGTGGGGCTAATGACGATAAAGTTTCACAATATCCTTGCTAGTATTCAAATGAAGTCGGAGTGCCATTACATTGATATTGCAACACAGTTTGCCAGAGATGAAGAATTGCTATACGCAGACCCAACACCCGCTGTAAATCAGATAAAAATATGAAACCAATGACAATCACCACTAAAAAAAAAAAAATCAAAAAAAATCAATGTTTATGTTTTGATATAATATTGGAATTTTGGAAAGTTAAATTTACCACACATCATGAACATAATTTGAAATCCGCTAAATGGCAGGAATACAGATGACAACTTTATCATGGCCATCAGTGAACAAATACTAATAACTTCGGGCGAGGTACTTTTAAAATTATTTTTTAAACATTTTAATTGAATTAAGAGTTTAATATTGTCTCATCAGGAATATTTCAGTGTGATTTTGCCCATACTCAATAATGTATTTTGTATTTTTTTTTTATGATTTTTATAGTAATTTTTTTTATGGGAAATAAATACTGTATGTACGTACAAAACTATAGGACTTGGTCTCGGATACCGTAGATCGTGTCTGGCCCCACCATGCGTCTGTGAACGCTGGCAGGGAGACTGCACACCCACTCACTGACTCAAGTCTCGAGACGGCATCGCTAACAGACGAGAAAACCAACACAGACAGTAAAACCAACACAGACGGTAAAACCAACACCCGCTACTAAACACTACCCAACATCTGCACCCACTTTGCACAACGATTTCAAGAATCTCCACAACCTGGTAGCGCGGAATGCGTGGAACGTGAACTTGTGTGATGATAAAATACAGGTGAGGACTGAGCTAACGAGGTGTACAGGTATCCAGCCAGGTAAACCACTGCCAGGTGTGCAAATATCGCCATGACAACACGTAATATGCTAATGACCAAGCATAGTCAATAAAAAAATATCCAAAACCATCATAGCCAATACACCATATAGCAAATACACATTAGTCGATACACCATATATAGCCAATAGTCAATTGATAGAACATAGCGAAAATATCATAGCCAATAGACTATCATTAATACACCATAGCCAATACACGCATAGCAAATACACAATAGTCGATACACCATATATGGCCAATACACAATAGTCGATACACCATATATGGCTAATAGTCAATTGATACAACATAGCGAAAATATCATAGTAGCCAATACACCATAGCCAATACACTATCATTAAGTAGTCAATATACAATATATAGCCACTATATAGTTAATACACCATAGCCATTCACATGATAGCCAATACACCATAGCAGTTTTCAGGGTCTATTTGGGAAGTGCTACAGACATGACATTCAACTAAAACTGTTTTGTTCAATAGTAGTCTACACCTTCTCAAATAAAACGAATCAAAGCAATTCACACAGACCTGGATTCATAGACCCGGACACAGATACAAATACCTGGATACATAGACCCAGATACACAGACCTGGATACATAGACCCGGACACAGATACACAGACCCGGATACACAGACCCAGATACACAGACCCGGATACATAGACCCAGATACACAGACCCGGATACACAGACCCAGATACACAGACGGAGCCACTTCTACCCACTGTCAAACCACTCTGCCAGGCGGGGGATGGCATAGTCTGACAGGAATTCAAATATTTGTACATCTGCCACCACATCCAGCTATTTGTAGATGACGTGTGTCTGGCATGCAGATTCGCGTATGTCGGCCAACACGACAAGACTCATGAATGTAATAACTGACTGCACGCATCCCTACAGAACGCCTTCATTCATACCAATAACCTTCATACCCACGGACCCAATACTCGTGGACTTCATACCACAAAGCTTCATACTTAATGACTTCATAGCAACTGACTTCATGCCCACACAATTAATCCACTCACTTACTTCATAGCTCAAAGCTTCATAGCAACTGACGTCACAGTTATTGACTTCATACCTATGGACTTCATTATGGACTTCATACACCAAACCTTAATAACTAATTTGCTTCATACCAACTGACTTCATACACAATAACTTAATTAGTGATTCCTTATTGTTTAGTGAGATTACCCTAACCTTTCATACCAAAGAGTCAAAATGACCCTCAAGATTGTCAAATAATATAATAGTTAAACATTTGATGGTTGTCAAATCTACTCAAAATAACCAATAAGTTATCAATATCTTTATACATCGAGACATGATTGTAATTCCAATATCCTGTACAGATATATGTCCTATACAGATGTATGTCCTATACAGATATATGTCCCGTTATAATGATCAGCTTGTGCCACAATGTCGGCGTCACATCTATACCCGTGTCACAGGTGTTTCAGTGTCACTCCGCTGTATAAAATCCCATCTGCGATGTAGACATATAAGCAATAACTTAGGTATTATTAGTTGATGTGTCTAGACGGCTGGGCACAGATGTGGGAAACCTCCGGTAATCGATGGCCGGTATACTGAAGCTTGTTGGCAGAACGTGGTTTACCTACGTACCTACACGCGGCTATTACACTGACCTATACGTGTAGACTCCACATGAGAAGTCAGACATACTGCAGGCTCCAGACATACGGAGAGAGAAAAAACTGACATACAAAAATATACAAGAGAAAGTGATAAATATCAAAAACAATTATTTATTTATCAAATTTAATAGAAATTTCTAGACTAGTTGAAATTCACATATTGCTAGATTGCTTGCAACTCGATTAGACTGCTTGTCAGTTGCACATTGCTAGACTGTAAATATCTCACACAGAACTAGACTGCTTGCAACTCATCCCATATTTAAACTATTTGTTTGTAACTCACTCACAGAATACTGTACTGCTTTTCAACTCACACATCTTTAGACTGCTTGCAATGAATGCAATAGTTAGACAGCTTGCAACTCACACATAACTAGACTGTTTGCAAGTCACACATAGCTAAAACTGCTTGCAAGTCGTATATAGCTTGCAAGTCACACATAGCTAGACTGCTTGCAAGTCAGACATAGCTAGACTGCTTGCAAGTCACACATAGCTAGACTGCTTGCAAGTCACACACAGCTAGACTGTATTAAAACTAAAGTACACTGCCATAACTAGGCCACTAGGCATGTCACCACATCTGCCTCGCTATACCACCAGTACCCCGCTATACCACGAGGTGAAAATACCTGGATATACATTACACAGTATCGCAGAACTCTGTACCTGATGCTCCCCGATTCCACTCACTTCCTGTCGGTCCAGACTCAAACAGCCGCGTATGTATCTCAATACACACGATGCTACGTCTGCCGGCCACTAATCACTAGGCTTTCAATGCTCATTCTGTCAGTAATTCATCTAATGGATAAACACCACGACATATTTCCCACAGTCACGACAATCTCACATTAATCTAATGTTTGAAATCTACCGAAACGATCGATATATATCAAAGAAATTAAATGGCTAAACTGGCTAAGACTCCATATACATACATTTTGATTGTATGTATTTCATGGTTTGATTGTGTAGATTTTTCTTGATGTTACTGTTTTAGATCTTTGATAATACTAATAGTTTCAGTAAAGAAAGATTGATAGAAATTAGCGTCCGGAGACTTAATCCCACTAGTCCTACTGTGACACAAGTATGCCATAAAAGATTCGACCAATCAGCATTAGAAAAATCTTACTTGTTACGGCAAACCCCTCATCATAACACGACCCAGACAGACTTTCATTATACCACACATTTCTGTAGAGTGAATCATATTTCAAGCTGTCAACTGTTTACCATACATTCACATTAACAGCTAGTCAGGCCGCTCTGCTTGTTTAGTCTAGCCGCTGTCACAGTCTACTACCTTCTGTCAATAGCAGGCTTTTATGTGCACTTCACCGAGTCTTTTATGTGCTCTTCCTTGTGTGGATTTGTACCCGATAATCTCATAGATGTTGTATAGCGTTTCTCATAGATGTTGTATAGCGTTTCTCATAGATGTTGTATAGCGTTTCTCATAGATGTTGTATAGCGTTTCTCGGCTGATCAAATACTTTGTATAAATCCGATTCTAAGCGGTGGATGTTCTCACTTTTATATCAGAAAATGCGAAACATATTCTTTGAATTAATATAGAATTCCATCAGGAATTAAACAATAATCCTTTTGTTTTCAATGGATTTAACAATTTTACTCATGTTTGATTATGTTCTAAAAAACTATGTATACATTGTATAATACCATAGGAAATACAGATTTACATCCTCTAAAACTAGACTAAGGTTAATGAAATAAACCCATATTTAAAAGCATTAAATGTGAATATGTTGTAGTGAAAGCAGCACATATATTGTAACAAGTTGTATGGGAAGCGGCACATCAGTAACTCAATTGAATACGCAATACGCATACAAGTTTTCACCATCAACATTTCTAAGAACATTCTCCGAGTTTTCACCGTCAAGATTTCTATCAAAGCATTGTCTATTGTCTATGGGGTATTGTCTAAGATTTGCGGACTGTTGGGAATGGCATAACTACATCTCTCAGCGCTGTACGAGTAAATCTGAATCCAGACTGCTGTAATCTGCCCGACCAGGAAGCATGGCCAGAGACAAGATAAGTGAGGTGGTCAGACAGAAATCTAAATGGATACACACTTCAGAAAACTCGGCCACTCCTGGTCTCCCGGTCTCACTAGCCGTGATCAATGTCCGGCCGGCAATATTTGCATTACTGACGATCACATCATATTATGGCAACAATATATTGGCAGACCAGCCAGACGCTCGGTGAAAGGAGATCAGCTCTTCTCGACACATTGATGAACGAGGCGAACGCACAGTCCCCTAGACATAGACACCAGGGGGAGCTTACTCAATATTTCCTATCGTGATTAATTGGACCAATTTCAGTTTCACGATTCCTATTTTGACGTAAACCGTATTATTATTTTTTGTTTGCGAGGAAAGAATTCCTGGTGCTAATACTTATCAAAGCCGACAATTGCTTTCTCAAGTGGAAAAATAATCCTAATTAATGTTTGAGGAATGAATTTGTGGGCGGATGTGAGATATGTCTAACGTCAGGTCTTCAGTTGTAGAGATACAAGTGAAGATTTCGTATCAAAGTACTGGTTGGTCGTGTTGGTTACTTGCCGAACATCTTCGTGAAAACTACTTCTTTTACTTTGGGAAATGATTCCCTTAGTTCTGACAACTTTGATAAATTGTCCGTGGAATTTGTCGCCCTGTTGTAGGTAAACTCAGTCCAAACTAAAAACATTTGGACTATATAATTTTTCTCGTTATATTTTATTCCCACAAGGATCCACACTGACTGTGGAAGTCTATAGACTAAGAAACAACCTAGACAAGCCTAGACAAGCCGAGACAGAAATAGTCCGGGTCGTTGCCCAGAATTTACTCGAATCCATCCTCATTTTTAAAGATATTTACAAGAATTTCAGAAAGTACAAAGTTCAAGTTAACTCAATGACCCGAGGCAGCTAACTTACAACACCATCCCACAGTCAATACCTTCAACAGAACTGTCAGATATTTTAAGTTGACATTTTATTCATAAATCACACACCATATGCAAAAGTTTAAAGCAAAATGGTTTGTACTTCGTAGACTACTATCAATCAGATGAAACGGTATCCTGGGGAAATTTAAATATAATTTTGAATTTTGAATCCATAATACCGGTGTTTAGTCCGTCTGGGGAGCGACCCCCGCGATGAAAATTACTTTCATACCCAGCCATGTCATCGGGTTCAATGCTATTTTTAGACAAGAACTTGAAATCTCAATAAATATGTCATTTTGAGCAATTTATAACCAAAAATGTTTATGCCCTCGATGGCATTGAGATTTAAGAATATGCAAATACATCGAGAAAATAATGTAAGATTTTGGCAGCTGTCACGAATGAGTGAAGATGGAGAGAACTATTTTCTGGGGAAAATCTGTACCTATATTGTGGAGGGAGCGAGAGTAAACAGGCCGCCAGTTCAGAGAATGAATGTGCGAGTCAGTGAGTGAGTGAGTGAATAAATAAGTGAGTGAATGAATGTATGAGTGAGTGAATGAATGAGTGAGTGAATGAGAGCAGTCTACATTTCCCACAGTACATAAATCTCAATGATCTATTTGCTTATAAGTGAGTGAGTGAGTGAGTAAGTGAGTGAGTGAATTATTGTTTTACCTTACATCAGGAATCTTTCACCCATGATTAATATTTAATTATACTTCATGGTTTCGACCAAGGTGATAACTCACTGTCAGACAAGATTCAAATTGGGATAGTCTGGAAGTATATACCGTAATTACTCTAATAATTCGAACAGCCCCCAATTTAATTATTTTCTCCTGTTCAAATAATTAGAGTAATTACGGTAGTCCAACACACTATATTTACTGAATATGCAAGATCATATATAATTTCTGATAATATATTGCGGTCCGGTCTGTTTAGTAAGCCTATAATCTGTGCACTCCACAGACAAAAGAACTAATTGATTCCGCCGATCTCATGTGACCAGCCTTATAATGAAGCGCGGACTCGATTCATAATGCTACAATTAGGAGATTATGCAGTTCTAGTTCCATTTTTATCACCAATTATAAGTGACCTTTAAAACTGAATACCCAATAAAACTAACAGAGATCAGATTTGAAACCAGATATGGTCGGCACCAGGATCTGAGACACTATAGTGACATGAGTTGTCTCCCTTCCTCTGCGGGTTACATAACCTCGTGTTACACTGCCAATATCTGGACTTCGAACACAACAGACTCCCCAATCCATTTTCAGACTTTCGACACGTAGGACTTATTCTTCAATGATTGTGTTTCACAACGACTAGTTGGATATGTTAAACAAAATCAATTAAGATCAATAACTTTCCCAAACAATGTGGCAAGTGCATTCACTTGGCACTGGGAACATCTCACAAAGATCTATAGCAATTCGAACATCAACAGTAAGTGTAAATCATTCACAAATCTCAGACACTTGAGTTGAACTTATCATGGACTTTGGTGCCAGATCCCTGGAGAAGATTCAAACTCAGACAATCGGCTGTGAAGTCTGACGACCTATCATTGTGCCCCCATCTGCCCCACAGAAATTAGGTTATTTCATCAATCATAAAATCAATCATAAAATATTCCATATACTTATTATCATATTTCTATAAGATTGACAATTAATTGTATATTTAAAACTTTCATGGGAATTTATACATTAATCGTAAGTGGAAAACATGGGATTGTAAAGTCAATATGAATATTTAATTTACTTTTATGATAATACATTTCTTACATGGGTACTACTATTTGGGTACTACTATTTAAAACTCAGTATACTAAAGTAAAGAAAATTGGAAATTGATACGTGAAAACTGCGTTAGATGAGTACCCAGGTTCAACAACTCTGTCACAAAATTACTAAATTATCTCCCCTTGGACCATGTTCTATAGTACGGAGGATCGCCAGAACACAGACTCAGCAGAACGTTCTACAGCAGTTCTGTTACTACGTCATTGTCTCCGAGTACCCCCAGACCTCTGGCATCTAATACCAACCTTCACGTTGTATTTCAAGCAATAAATCTCAAACGACAAGACAAACGATAAATATCATCTCTAATAACAACCTCCTCTGAATGTCAACACTCGTAACGTCCATTTCCGAAAAGGCTACGTCTTGACGAGATGCCACACAGAATACTTCAGAACTAACGTTGGTTAAAGAGATTAGGAGATCATGTTAAATAATTATATGAGTGATTGAACTACCGTAGTTCATTACAAAATGACCGCCTATCTACTAGACAACATATTTAATATATACAAGCCTGTCAGCTAACCCTTTCAGTATATTTTAATCGTCTTTTAAATTGTGATTTGGAGCCGCTTTCAAGGTTCTTTCACGTATACACTTATATCACGGCTTGTCAGTTTAGGAAGGAAACCTGCAACATCCGTAGTGCTGAATGTTGAAGTAAACTGCGAGAACCAGCTGGTACTGACAGACCAATGATGATGACTGTGTTGCCACTCTACAGACAGCGCATCCTCTCAATATCGCGTCAGAAAGGCACCAACATTGATGCTGAAGCCTGGGACAGGATTTGAACCCTGTCCTCAGCGCTGAAGTCCAAACGCTCTACCGTTGTGCTACCACTTTCAATATAGGACCAATTACAAGAACTGCTACCTGCAGTTGCCTGTGAGGGGGTTAACAGGCATACGTGCCCAGAACTCCGACCTAACATTTAGGACGTCATTAACAGCATAGAGAACTCTGACCTAACATTTAGGATGTCATTAACAGAATATAGAACTTGGACCTAACATTTAGGATGCCATTAACAGAATATAGAACTCAGACCTAACATTTAGGATGTCATTAACAGAATATAGAACTCGGACCTAACATTTAGGATGCCATTAACAGCACAGAGAACTCAGACCTGACCAACATTTAGGACGTCATTAATAGCTCAAGGTCACCAGTTCAGTGGTTGTGGAGTGACATTTTAGGACAAATGTTTCCAAGGAGATTAAGCTGTAAATGTGTGTGTGGTGTGAATATGTCTCAGATTATTAAACTATACTCAGATTCATCATAATACTCACAGATTTGCAACAGCTGACGAGAACAGTTCACTTGAATCAGCTAAGTTAATATCCTGAAATAGAACAGATACAAAATGAAATTATACGAAAGACAGTTCATAAAATCACTGATAGTTCAAATATTAGTCATAAAATACACACAAATATGTTTAATAAATATTTGACAGCAATGAGTGAGTAAATATGGAGTTTAACGTCGCTGCGGGAATCTTCCACCCATTTGCGATGATTGACACTGGGTATGATGTATGATTCTTAATAAATTACATTAATAAATATACTATTTCTAATCTGCTATGACGACAGCATAAGTTCTACACTTGTCTAGTTATAAAACTCCAAAAATGTTGTCATTCATCATCATGTAAAATTAGATAATATAAAGATAAGACAGCGAGATTTCATCCAACAAAATTACATTCCTTGAACTAACAACATCCTTATTTCTGGCGACACAACATCTACAGTTTAGTCAAGCAGTTATATATAATTAATTAAATCAGTTACGGACATTAAGGAAGCATGTAGAACTTCCTTAAGGCAGCCGTAGAAATGTCAAGGGAGACAACTGTGGGGGTGGGGGACGACAGGTCAGAAAGTAAACCGTTAACTCTGTGACCTCAACTAGCCCTGGCCACGACACACCGCAGCCGCTTGATTACACACGCACTAGATCCCTAGATCCCTAGACTGTATCAAATCCTGATCACTGACCTGCACAGCCGCACTTCAAACATGAATGTCCTTAAACCAAGATCTGCACACCTGCATTTCAAACTTTAATGTTCATTACAACCAAGACCTGCACAGCCACACTTGAACATGAATGTTCATTACAACCAAGACCTGCACAGCCGTACTTGAACATGAATGTTCATTACAACCAAGACCTGCACAGCCACACTTGAACATGAATGTTCATTACAACCAAGACCTGCACAGCCACACTTGAACATGAATGTTCCTGCAGAACTTATGTAGTGTATGCTGTAGCATGCATAATATTCCTTAAAACCTTTTTGTAATATTCCTTCAAACCTATTTGTAATATTCCTTCAAACCTATTAATAATATTCCTTCAAATCTTTTTGTAATATTCCTTCAAATCTATTTGTAATATTCCTTCAAACCTATGTATAATATTCCTTTAAATCCATTTGTAACATTCCTTAAACTTGTTTATAATATTCCTTCAAACATATTCATAATATTGCTTCAAATCTATTAATAATATTCCTTCAAACAAATTCATAATATTCCTTGAAACCTATTCATAATATTCCTTAAAAGCTATCAATAATATTTCTTCAAATCTATCAGAAATATTCCTTCAAACCAATTCATGATATTCCTTCAAACCTATTCATTCCTTCAAACTTATTTATAATATTTCTTCAAACCTATTAATAATATTCATTCAAACATATTAATTAACATTCCTTAAAACCAATAATAGGATATTCCTTGAAATATATTTGTAATATTTCTTCAAACCTATTTATAACATTCCTTCAAACCTATTTATAACATTCCTTCAAACCTATTTATAACATTCCTTCAAACCTATTAATGATATTCCTTCAAACCTATTTGTAATATTCCTTCAAACCTTTCCATAATTCTCCTTCAAAGTTTGTCATGATATTCCTTCAAACCTATTTGTAATATTCCTTAAAATCTATTCATAATATTCCTTAAAATCTGCATATAATTTCTTCAAACCCATGTAAAATACTCATGGAAAAGCATGTAACAGCCTTTGAAAACTGTCTAGTGTTTGAACATGAATTGCAGCAAGTAATAAATACTGGGAAAGCTGCAGCACAGATAAATCTGCTCCCTCTCTCTCTCTCTCTCCCTCTCTCTCTCTCTGTGGTTAACTACAGTGAGACTAATCAGAGACTACATACATACGGTGTCTGGACTAATCTACAAAAGTAATCTACAAAAGTAGACTATAGACCCAGTACCAGCTGGAGAAAGCTGGAGAAAGCTTAGATAAAGGCTGGAGAAAGCTTAGATAAAGGCTGGAGAAAGCTCAGAGAAAGGCTGAAGAAAGCTCAGAGAAAGCTTAGAGAAAGGCTGGATAAAGCTCAAAGGCTGGAGAAAGCTCAGAGAGGCTGGAGAAAGCTGGTTTCTCCTGGAGAAAGCTCATAGTAAAGATGGATAAAGCTCAGAGAAAGGCTGGATAGAGCTCAGAGAAAGCTCTGAGAGAAAGGCTGGAGAAAGGCTGGGAGCAGATTGTATGTACTGGTTGAAGAAAGAACTCAGAGAGCAGACTTAGGCAGAGCTAGTGGTGTACAGTGGTGTACTGTGGTGTACTGTGGTGTACAGTCTAGACAGGTGTATGCCCACAGCTTAATGCTAACCTTTGGCAAACATATCAGTGTCAGAACAGCCAGACTGTGGACTAATACCTCATTGAGGGAATCCTAGCAACAGTCTGATGTGGAGAGAGAGAGAGAGAGAGAGAGAGAGAGAGAGAGAGAGAGAGAGAGAGAGAGAGAGAGAGAGAGAGAGAG
>JAVCKZ010069105.1:0-14113 GCA_034780755.1 Lepetodrilus elevatus
GTCACAGGGTCCAATGATAAGATGATAACCGTGCTAATTGGTCAACACACTACACGTGACTACCGTCTGGCGAATGTCATACTCGTGTAGAGGACCAGCAGGACCAAAATAACCCACATCACCAAGTTTATAAAGACCCCGCAAACACTCGTTCACAGGTGACGTTAACCTCGCCAGTCTAGCAACATTTTAATGAGTAATTGTCGACTACACAAGTATCTACCTTATAAGATAATCCCGGAAGACACACATACTCACACACACACACATACGCGCGCGCGCACACACACACACACACACACACACGCACGCACGCACATACACACACACACATACAAACACACACACACACACACACACACACACACACACACATGCTCAAACAAATTTATCTATCAGCATCACCATCTGATTAATAACCTAAATGTAAATAACATTAACTAGAAAAGTGTAGAACTGCATACCGGGGATGTGATAAAATTGTTTCCACGACGAATATCAACAAGAACTATTTCCCGATTACATAAACAATAGCCTCATCTGTCTGTGCAGCTGCTCTGGCATAACTATCTATCTAGATACAGTGGGAATTCAGGGACAATTAAAACCACGCAGATGACTCGCATCCAAACAGCTTTGCTATTTCCAGCACACGTCGCGACCAGCTAAAAATATTCACTCCATCAGACACATCTCCCGCCCTCCAGCGACAATGAAGAGCAAACACGTGTGCAAACATACCCGTATGAAGTTCAGGGAGAGGCCACGTGACATTCCAAAGACACAATCAAGTGCAGCATAGTTTAGCCGTGAGAACATAGATCTACGGGTATTAATTAAATAGTTAAACTTCCTATTTTGTTAGGGATGACACATGTAAATGTTTATGTTAAAGTATCGTTTCAATGTAATGCATTAAGTCCA
Organism: Lepetodrilus elevatus; assembly: GCA_034780755.1. Classification (NCBI taxonomy): domain Eukaryota; kingdom Metazoa; phylum Mollusca; class Gastropoda; order Lepetellida; family Lepetodrilidae; genus Lepetodrilus; species Lepetodrilus elevatus. The sequence continues at coordinate 925 of JAVCKZ010069105.1, forward strand.
CCCGGAAGTGTGGTTCAGTGGTGACTCAGACGTCAGCAGACACGCACTTCATCATGACGTCATTCAGATTTCAGGAGCCGGAGAAGTCATCTCGACTCTGTGACGTCATCAGCTCAGGCATGTACGCCTTCAGATGGTCAGACACGTCATGTACAGAACATCGTCATCACGATCAACAAACATGAGTGGGCATGATGGTAAGACTCGTATCTGAATGAACATGTTTGAGTTAAAACTAATAGATCTCCAAATAAGAAGACGGCCAAGACAGTCTGGAAAGACACTGTAATATGTAAAGACATTTATTTGGCTTGTTTGGGGGCCAGGGGGCCTATTCTCGAAACGTTCTTACTATCTTAGCGATTGTTATAGTATGGCTACGAACAGTTCTTAGGCTAAGAAGTTCGTAAGAACGTTTCAAGAATAAGCCCCCACCATGGCTATGACCAGACAGTTAAAAATATCAATGGGATTGTAGTACCGATACCAATACAAGTACTATATATTTTAAAATAGATTTAAAAGGTATCAGCTAGAACAGCTTTAAAACTACTTTCCAATTATAGACATTCTCTACAAGTAATTGCCTTAACACCGTAACATGACTGTGATTGTTTCAAAATGAATGGCAAACAACCTTGCACGTATGATGGTATTGAAGTTCACGACCCCCCGCAATCAACATGCTGTTGCCAAGTGGAGTGCGGACTCGCGGTATGGAACACGTACATTGACCAATCCATGTCAATACCAGAGCGCTCCAGCGTGGTAGAAGATTTGACATGTCAACAACAGTAGCAGACCTTGCCAACAACTGTCTAGGTTTTAACAGAGCGAGAACATGGAAGTAGCAGTAATCTGTTACAACCTTGACTTGTTCTATAGTTGAAACCACCGCTTACCCGAGAATACGACATATTTGGTTTATGATATATACATATTATTTACATAATACTTTCTCAATTCTGAAGGTAACTGGAGATGCTCCAAATAGCAGTGTCTGTGCATACTCAAGCATGTAGAAGGTTAATAGGTAATTTGAGATAACATTTCAATCCATTGCTATATACGAATGTATACAATCTGACAGGAAACATATTTCAAATGTATACAAAACTCTTAGAAATTGATGTTTTTATTTTATGAAAATGCCACTCTTTTAAAGACAATGATATGTAAATGTAATTGTTCCTAATGCAAAATTTCGATAACCTACGGTTGGAAAACTAGTATACTAGTATTCGACAGTTGCATCCTTACCATGATGCATTGTTTCATGTTGACACTGTGAATGGAACAACTATCGTATGGATACACATGAGGAGAGTTGGCTTGGACGTGTCATAGGCCTACACATTAAGGGAGCAGTTAGTTTTCTCAGTTGTTATACATCACCTCTAGCATCACGGAATACACCTACTATCTAGGACAGGAAGGACAGTGTGACTCGTCACATCACGTCAACACTAGCTACTAGATCCTCCACCGCCGTACTGGGTGTGATAGTCTTCGTCCACGCAAACCTGATGTCCCATGAGAAATGAGCCAGAACTAACATGGTCAAGTAAAGATGAAACGTTATTTTGACCACGCATTCATATTTTCATTAAATAATCCAATCAAATTCATCATTACTTTCAAGTTCAAGTTCAAAGTTAATTTATTTTCATATTACCACATACGGTGGCACCGGAACATAAACTAATGCAGATAGATAAATTATACAAATTACATAGAACGTGATCAATATGGAATAATTATTATATGGAATTCATGTTCAATAATGGACACATTTAACCATTCTTAATTCTTAATATTAGAGTTACCGATTGTAGAAAGATAATCACTGTATGGGTTCATATAGCTCTAATTAACAAATACATGCATAACTGAAAGCCAGACGAATACAACAGATACACTAGAGGGTAAAACACGCATTATCTTATCTTATGATTCAAGGTACATTTTATACTGATAGGTGAACGTGACATTGATACCTCTTGCACATACATGCATTTCTATTTTCATATTCTCCTAAAAGAAAGTCCAATGAGATGACCTTCCAATGCGGTTGTCACGGTGGGGCTACATACACCACACATCTCCTTCTTGCTATTCCCGACATTCTAATCTCAGAACAACAATAACGATGTAGTGTGGGCAGGAAGAGTTAGCTTGACAGTTCTGTATCAGAGCAAAGGCCACAGAGCTACCAGCAATACAAGTCCTAGCAGTAATGGTTAACAGTATGGCTTTAGGATTTATGCATGGTATCCTAGAAAAATACAGAACCTTCAGACATAGACCTTCATTCTTTCAGATGGGCCTTGACACTAGGAGGGATAAGGACATTATGTCAGAAGAGGTGTATTTTCGTGGTAGTAATGAAATTCTCGTAATACACAGAGTGAGCGATATAATACTATAAATCTTAAATTAAATGTCTAACGTACTATGAATACACATGTACCTAATGGTGTCATAGTGTTCAGCAACCATTATATTATCACCACGATATGTTCATCCTATTGAACAACCTGCCAAGAAGACAAATGGGACGGTTATGGCGATTCATATTTCGATATTTACCAACAGTTATTGCACAGTCTCACGTGGTGGTTTTATCTGCCCATGCGAGCTACTTCAAGAGTTTTCTGAATATCGAACCTTTGCATGTGATAACGTTCAAAGACAATATTGAATATCACGTGTATCGCTATTACTTTAAAAAGGTTTTATATAATTCTTCATAATAACTTTGATGTATTTGAAAATTCCAAAGAACGTGGAATACACTCGACATTTCCAGTACTGATGACCTTGACCTCTAGATCCCATCGTGGTCTGAATATGTTGGGCAAGGCACATTTAATGTTTATATTCGCTTCCTTACAACATAGAAATACCTGAGTATTTGTGGAATTGCTGTGTTGATTATGTGTAATACAAGGAGATTGTTTTCCATTAAATACACCATCCTCTAATAAAACCCCGACAGAATCCCTGATTGTATACATGCAGATCACTGATGTCCTCATACAGCGTCGGACCTCCATGGCGTTGTTTATGATGCTGATTACTCCGGACTGAAATAATCAATCTAGATCCTTAAGGGGCTTGCTAAGTTTGAACATGATTAATATGGAACGTGGACTATCTCGGCAATAAACCGTCCCTTAACAAGATGGCGGTCGGCAGGACGAGAATAGTCGTAGAAATCGTAGAACAATCCCGCTGCACAACATCAGGAATTCGAGGTTACAGACATATGACGTCGAGGTACGCAGGTTCCCAGATCACGAGAAATGTCATTGCATTTCCTTAAATACAGCTAGTTTAGTAAATACAGTCATTCAGGTGGCTTAATTAGCATACTGTGAGGATTCAAGGTTTTTTAAATGACACATTAGAGCTCGTTTAAAGGGATTTACACCTGCTATATACTGTACATGCGTGTAGATGAATAATTACTAAAGTGACGTTGAATAATTAAGTAAAATGAGCTGAGTTTGCACTATGTATGGAATATAGAACATTCAATTTCTTTTTTTTTTATATATTCAATTCAATCAAAATATTGGACGACCGCTGCGTTCTTCCAGTATAAAATAAAATTATACTCTTCCACAAATTTAATGTGGCAGAATGGAGACTTTGAACGAAAGTTACTCAAATCGATGCAAACTCTACTGTAAAGCATTCCATAGGCGACAACCGTAATACTTATGTGATATTAGGAAAGAGTCCGTGGAGTTTATTAATTATGCAGATGCTTCTGATATGAAGATATACATATAATAAAACTAGTTTATGCATATTTGATTACTACTTTGCGAGCGCTCAGGCCTGATCACGCTTTTATGGGTGTATGTATGCACCAATTCATATTAATAACTATATCAATTTTTTTCTATATCAAATTCTTTAATTCCTGAAAACAAAACTCTGATGCTATAAATAAATCCTCCATGCATATTTGCATTAATGTGTCATTATCTACATATCTTACATCTGGAGCCATGTTTTCTTTACGAATGTTCTTAAGGTAAATCTGACACATTACAGTTGTATACATAGAGATGATGAAACTGAATCCTGTTGGTCTTCAGGTCATATTAACGCTAACAGAGGCAAATACTCTCAAACCTCGTCTTCGTTACCGTGCCCTGACGACGATTAGCGTATGTTTACTTCAGTCACCGACAAGTCAGGGGTCTCTTTGTTTAGAATTGCTGCCAATTAGACCACCGCACCACGTAACGACGAGCAAACACAAGTTTACCAGATGAAAGCTATGACAGTTAGCTAAGCAGGTAAAATAACAACGTCAAGGGCACTATGTCATGGAACCTGTCAATCAATGATCGTCAAAATACTATGTATTCCTACGCGACAGCGGCAACATACAGCATATTGTGGCTACGGGTACGGTTTCGTGTGGACATGCAATGCTAGGGCAATGTCTAAGGTGATACGCAGGAGTCGGATTAATGCTGGCCGCACACTGGCAATTTCCGTCGCCGATTTTTGTCGGCCGACGGAAAATCGCAAGTGTGCGCTGGTCGGCGACTGCGATTTTTAGTCTCGCCGACCGATCGCATAATATCTAGCATGTTTTGATATTTGGAGCACCGCACACTAGGCGATCGAAAACCGACGGACATCGGCGACGCGTCGGCGACAAAAACCGCCAGTGTGCGCCCGCTATAAGGAACATAACCCCCAGGGCTAGTCTGATGCATCTGCAGACATGCACTTAGTTATTTAACATATATTTGTAACTAATGTTGGCAGGATGCATATAGTTATCTCCATGATACTGATCTCTATTTTAGAGTTGGACTTTAGACTAAGATTGTTATAGTCATGCTACGGTTAATGAGTCATTGCTACTTTTTAAATTTATGTTACAAATATTAGTTGACATAAATATTACGTACTGAGACTGCTGAGTAATATTAATATTAAATTACACTTTATGACAACAAATACATGAATAAAAACTTACATCCTGGGGGAATATTCTCGATGAATACTCTCGACATGTTCCTACGATCGTACGACAATCTTAAGGATTCGTACAGCAGGGCTAAGAGAATGTTACACACGTTCTTATGCTAAGAAGATCATAAGAACGGTTTGAGAATAGACCACCTGGTTCATATACATCTCTGTCATTAAGAGAGACAACTGTGCGATCTTTGATAATTTTCTATACATTATTTTCACTACGTATTACTTCAAAAAACATATAATATCAATATTGCTGATAGTTTTGGTCTACGTTCATTCTACTGCCTACAGTTTGGCATTTCGAGGGGGAAATGATGAAAGAGGAACCATTGGTTATGCCCATGTGTATCTTCTAGTATGTTGTTCAAACTGAAACGCTACAGAAAGAGTTGACCCAAACTACAGCATACACAGGCCAATAGGAATTTGATGACATCGTTACCAGACTTGTTCTGTGAGAATTCTCCAGAATAGTTGCCGAAGTGGTATGAAGTAATGTTAAGCACCAATAACCACTACCACCTTGTGAAAGACACAACATGCAGATACATGGCTCTCAATTGCAAACAAATATGCCATAGTTACCAAGAAGTGGCTTATTGAAGGATATGACAGATATTAACTGTAACAATAACTTCACAGGAATATGAAAAAGCTTAATATAATAAATACGTGAAACTGTCTCGTGTGTAATGCTGTATAAATATTGCCACATGCGTGGTCGATTCGTATAATACAGCCAATTGAACATATGTCACGAAATGAAAAGAGAAAGTAAAATACAACGTGGAATTGGGGCAGCTTCTGAGTGAGTTCTTATGTAATACAGACAGTGCCCCATGCCTGGATGTGGTGCCATCTGTATAGCCCCATGTACCGCACAAATATTGTCATCCGGCCTATATGATCTCAGCACACTGCCCGGGCTATAGGAACGACTGTCCAGAGTCAGCAGTGTCACGTGCTTCCTAATTTTAATGAACTCGTATAGGTACACTTCCGGGTTTTCTCCTGGCTGGAAAGTTCTTTAAAATAGTAATAGTAAATATTGTTCTGCATTATTGATATTGTGACGGTTTATTAAAGAGCGAACAGAATGATATAATAATAAAAAGAATATCCATACGTTTGTACTGAGAATAATTGCTTGGGTTATCTATTGTTTATATAATAAAGAATTATTTAAAAATAATAATGTGTAGCATAAATAATAATATGTAAGAATGTATAGTAAACCGTAATCTTCGGATCCATGACTTGTCTTGGCTACACGATCATTATATTTAAGGAATTATGCTACACAAAGTATGGTAACATTTTAATTATATATGCATATATTATCAAAGTAAGACTGACAGAATACAAATATTATATTGTGTTCTCTGACAATGATATAATAGGACTTCGTTGGTTTCATTCACAGGAGACATATTATTACAAACAAATGTGTTATCATTATGTTACTGATATAAAAAGATTATCAATAGTCATTGACTATAAAATATAACTAGTGACAGTACTACTCGCTTACCTCCCTTATAAGTATACTAGTGAAGCAATATGATTTCAACAACTGTCCTGCAGAATTTCTACCCATATTTAGAGTTACGTTAAGTGCTCAATGCTCGTTAGGGCATTCCATGGTGGCTCCGGTAGGCAGAAGGCTAAGGTATATGATTTTAATAAAAGACTGGCACAAGACTGTAGAGTATTGATGTATAGGATAAAGGCCGACTATCTGTCCATTACTGGGATTTCCAATGCTAAAGCGGAGCAACTGTGTTTTAAATTTGTTTATTGAATTATAGACAGGTAAAACTAAAAGTTTAATACTACGCTGACAGTCACACAAACTCAATCAACAAATAAACAACAGCATACACGATATCTTCTAGCTCAATGTTTTATTAAAATAATGAGAGAGAACAAAAAGGAAAAGATACAATAAAGCATGTATTGAGAAACTTTGTAAGTAAAAGTAACAGGTTAATATTATTTTTAATTCTTTCTTACTATTTCGTAATATATACATGTATACGTGCTTTTACAAACTACATTTATTACAATAATTCAAATTGAATACTAGGTATCCTTTAGAAACAAATCAAACATACACAATTCCGATTACATAACACGACCGAACCTTGTCATAATTTCTATATCCCTTGTTGAGTGAAACATTTCCTGTAGTCTTCAACAAACTATAATGTTTGTCATTCCAGGTCTGCATATAATTAGGTCAAATGAATCGGAGACGAGCCAAATTCCAGTTGAAAGGAAATTAATGTTGACATTCTGAGCACAAGCAATGAAGACCTGTCCACGTCGCCTGGCCGCCATGTATATACACTCTTCATTACGGCTGGACGACAACGGAAGTAGCCCTTGATCTGATTATCGTAGCACAGAGTAAAAAAATAGTGTATTCGTACTGGAGCAATACTGGGATTGCCATAAAATACACGTGAATTGTTTTGTATAGGAACATCTATGATCGGTCGTAATTATAGGCTACTAACAGAGCTTCCATTTGGTATAAGATGATATTGTATGCCCGAGTGACATAATTTTGGTTTTGAGCGAGCGATACTGACCATACGGTTCATACCAATTTGTTACGAACAGGGATATACTTGCCCTTTTGGGTAAGAATAATATATGGGGGGTATGAAGCGATAGTTGTGATAGTTCGTTATGTGTTTAGGTCTGACTCTGTCGACATTATAACATTAATATCGCATTCATATATACACTGCTATTTTATTATTTAAGCCTGAAAACCTTAGGTAGCTGTATGTCAAAACAGATGCAGAAGGTAAAGGGTTAATTTAAATATACCAATTTATACACATGCATAACTATTAATACATTGTCGTTTGATGATTAACAAGTACAATCTTAGTGGGTTGGAAAGTTGAGAGTTGAACGGACCTAGTATAGACACAATGTTTACAAATCTGATTTTTAGGTGCGCGCCGAGTACAGTTCTGATGCCAATAGGACACGTATGTGTAGAATGATAGCTAAACTAACTAGCATTGTTTCTGAGGAAGTGGAGAAAATACCTTTTGTCGCATTGCTGCCATGTCACTTATATTTATTTATTATTATTGTTTGAACTACATTGATAATCAAAGCGTGGACAACATGGCTGTCTCTAGTACATGTGTATCAACGAGATACGTTCTATTTAGAATTGTCTTTACTCGGTATTAACACGGTATTCTTTTCATATCGCTCAGTCAGAATGTTGTCCGACAGGGGAAATCATAACTCCTTTCGTCCATGAAGTAAAGTCTATGCTATCATAAAAACTGACCAGAACATTACTCAGTTATCTCAAAGCTAACACGAACGATAATTTACTTTAAAACTGAATTTCCTGACGCACACTTCAAATGATCGCGGTATATCTGGATCCTCCCATTTGCTTGAGTAGATCAAATGCGCCTCTTTCACACCAGACTTCAATATTTTATAGGAAGCCCCACATCTGACCATTTCTTTGTATGCACATCAAAGGAAAAGAAACCTTAATAGGAAAAAAAATGGAGACAATCCCTCGATTGCAGTTCTAGCGTACGACAATACGAGCAGGCTACGACGGAGGGAGACGATACCTGTTTGTGTTGGCAGACGTTAAACAAACCCGCTGGCCAATGAGCGGAGACTGGGAGCAGGGGGATGACAACGTTCATAGGCGTAACAGTCGCAGGTCGGATGTGCGTTCAGTAACAACACTGGTAGCATAACTGTAGCCTATACTCGGACAATGATACAAGCATGAGGACCTCCTAGCCGCAGACAGATAACAGGACTCATCGTTACGGACACGGGGAACCTCGCAGAAAGATAACGGAACACGTCAGATGCACTGTAGTTGAAGAGCGGAAGGAACTTCTACAAACCTGTGTGAGAAAAGTGATTAATAGTGCTGGACAAACGTATAGTTGTGTGACTATTATATTATTTCTGGACATTGGTGTGACTCTATCACATTATTTCCTGGACATTGGTGTGACATATCACTCCTGGACACTGGTGTGACATATCATTCCTAGACATTGGTGTGACATTCCTGGACATTCGTGTGACATATTATCCCTGGACATAGACATTCAACATTCATGTTGAGATGAGGATCTTGACTTTTATAATATTGTGTTACCTGAACCTGGCATCATACATAATACACACAGCACAGGTAAGCGTTTTATATATACATATCGATACATATGCTATTACATTTCTGTCGTGGCATGTCATATTCGTCGCAAATGGGTGAAAGATTCCCGCAGCGACGTTAAACTCCATATTTACTCATTGCACATCTAGTGTTTTAACTATCGTAACGATAAAGAAAGCATTGCCACTTGAGATATCAGTTGATGACATAGCACCTGTAAACTATGCAGCTATATTCTGCAGTAGCTGACCAACTATACTACCAATTTATTCTTAACTGTGAAGCATGTTCAACCCTCAGAAGTAAATTTACTTACATACATATTTAACCCGGCCAAAACAATTTAATTAAAAAATAAATATCCGATTTAAACATATTTCCAAATTTATTAAGAAATGTTTCAATTCAATTACATACTAATGTATCATAAATATAATATTTATTGACTCGCTCATGTTTGCACTGACGTTTTCCTCAATATCCTATAATGAATTGTCATATTCACCATGTTAACTGGCATGCATATATCTGTATGTCTCATGTGCCACCGTTGGTAGCACGCAGATATTATACAGAACTTTGAAAGTTAAAGCAAGGTAGCGAGTCTGCATCGATCCGAGTTCGAGCCTGGCTGATGCCATGGTGTGGTACTCTTGAGCAAAGTGCTTATATTCACACTACTCCTGTCCACACAGACACACATTGGTACCAGGTACGATGAGATTGAATAATGATTGTTAATCTTCTGTGTATAACATGCCATATTCCCGTTGTATACTCCCCAGGGAGTGAGAAGGTGTACTGATCCGTTGACTGGGGTAACAATAGTGTAGGGCATTGAGCAAGCACAGTGTGCATGGGTTGAGAACGTATGGTAGAATTATATTAATATTATTAAAACCTTTTACGAATTCAAACCAGGCCTCGATTTCTTGAGTTTGAGATTTTGTTCAACTGAGATTGATCTCATTGACAGTGCTGTAACTTAAATAAAATCTCAGCTGAGTGAGTTTTTACTCAAGTTACAGCACTGAATAAATTGGAGAAATCTTAGCAAAGTAAAACCTCAAACTAGTTTGCTTCGAGAAATCGAGGCCAGGTTATCTATTATGATAAACATAGGTTATCATCTTCACTTACATTCCACAAAAGATCACTTTATATTACATTCAATTACATGTTTATGCACTAGATAAAAGCTACCGCATTACTTGTAGTTGTGTAAGTAATTAAATATATATTTATTGTAGCCTGCTAATACCTGAGTTTAGCTGAATATATACACAGTGAGTCTGTGTTCTCGGTTACCAGAGCATCCTAGAACATACCATTCTTACAGTATACTAGTGCTGTCTACGCCAACTGATGGTAATCCCTATACAGTACACAGAGAAATTCCCAAGTCCACGACAAAATAACAATGTACACGCAACTCGTATTTAATAGGCACAAATACAGATACATTTAGTAACGTCTCACTCATAGGTGCTATGTGATACTGATACATTCATGATAATTTATGTTGGATGTAACAGGCAATACTGGTTACAATAATGATATGATAACAGCACTTTCACATCAACAATCTACTGTATTATATAATACATGTACGAGCGAGGAACCACATACGTATATGTATGCCAAGCTGAACAAGGTCAATTGCTAAGAACTATATCATTTTCTTTTCATTCTATTCCAACTAGCAAAGCTGTACTTTATATCGCTTATAATCAAATTCATCTCAAATTTGTTGAGTGTTATTTTTTTGGTCAAGATACGTAATACTTCATCAAGAACAATAGGTAGAAGTTTCATTTCTGTTGACATTAGCGATCAACACATGCTGCTTGAGTCAATATTCATAACCTTAGAACAAAGCAGGAGCCAGTGTATCTCCTTGTTGGACCCCCACTTTCACATCCATGGTATTCTTCTCCAGGTACTTGTTGACTTTGACTCTCGTTGATTCAAGTTATGTTTGCTCTGTCGATGTGTTTCTACCAGCATGTACATTGTACACGGTCGTCGTTCCAAAAGATGGGTTAATATTGTTGGGCTCGGACTTTGAAGAATACTGCTACAAACGTTTTCATAGACTAAGAATTCAAACCACATAATGCGTCAGAGTACAATGCTCGTTCAATTCAATAAAAGCAGAAAGAACTACACGGTTATCAGAGTGGTGGACATTCTGTGCAGTGCAATTCAATTTTATATATCTATTTGTCTTTTTTTTAAAAATGTTTGAAAGTTATTGCGGTACACATAGGCAGAGTTACGAGAAAGGCAAATGTTGAACATACGATGGTAATGGGAGATCAATTGATATGTGTAATAATAATAATAATAATAGCATGAACATCTGTATTGCACCAACTACACGCTCTGAAGCATGTTCATGGAGCTAAGTTATTATCCCGGTCAATGGATCAATGTGCACTCATTTCACTTTCTCAACACCCTATAACCACAAAAAGATGCTAATGTATACCGGTACATGTAACTGTCTCTTAATCTACATACTATCTAAACATTGAGAGATGCACTGGTACCCAATGGCTACTGAGTATACCCGAACAGTCGTTCTGAGAAGCGCTTAACATTTCAGTTTTCCTTAACACTATTACATAAAACGATTTAAGCACTCAGGAGTGAAATATTATCCTCATGTACATCATTTCTCCTCGACATCTTATTGAATGTAACACCCATACTCGTCAATCCCGCCCCTCATGTTTGAACATAACCTCTCAGTCTGTACACATCAATACATGTGAGACATATATGCTCCACGAAGTTCTATTTTGGGTACGTGATGGTTTCTTTGGGTTAATTTAATTGCCCACTCCCACCACCAGCTAACCGCAGACCAGGTCTATGACAGAGAGTCTATGACAGAGGGTCTATGACAGAGGGGTGCAGTAACTAGCCACGAGCAGGCGACTGTGTGTTTGGCTAGTGGGCTGGTCAGTCGTGTACCTACCCTCACACTACCCCGACACCACGCAGCGCCTACTGGTAGCACCTAACCGAGCTAATCGTCACTTTAGTATAACCTATCTGAGCTAATCGTCACTGGCATCAGTGACACCCCATACAGTCACTGCAACACAGTCACGGTTGCGCCTACGTATGATTCAGACGTAATGTTAATTGAATTATTCAGACAACATTCCAATGAAAATGTCTGTCAATTCGAATCAAATCGCTCGAATTCTCATAACGAATCTGCATTTGTTAGCGTAAGTAAACATTAGTCCAAAAGTGTCGATCTAGTACCCTATGTCGATACTCTTAAATAAAATATTAAATCAGAAATTTAAATCAATATATACTTAAATGTATGTAATGATCTAAAAAATATACACGGGTACAGTCCATACACGGAAACTAAGTGTGCGTAATTAGAAGTCCGTCCTTCTGTTACAGCATGCACTAAGCTGAATTGTGTTTGTCTACATGGACGTCTGTGCTTCATCCCTTCATCCCACTCTCTTGTGTGAATACATACATGCAATACACAGGGTATTTGTCACTTACAGCCACGGCGTTGGGGATAGGCTATATGTTATGTCAAATACATTTCTATAAATTCATCTAGTTTTCATGCATACACAATAGGTTTCATACCGTTACCTACCTTTTATCTAATTCGTGTTGTCAAATAAACCAAATTGTTGTTTATTCAACATAATTATTTTGTCAATATTTTTTTCTTTCTAGAAACTGTTATTTACCTTTAACCTGTATGTTCAAGTAGGCTAAAGTAAGAGCATTCAGAGATCGTGTAGTATAATAATTGTATGTAGCAAAATAAAGAGACTACACGAAAAGTTAAAGTAATAAATCGTTATCACAACGTAAAAGTAATACTTATATTTAAACACTAACTATATATTTCCACCAAATAGCATTAAACGTGTGCCAAGCTCTCTCTCTCTCTCTCTCTCTCTCTCTCTCTCTCTCTCTCTCTCTCGCTCTCTCTCTCTC
>JAVCKZ010069116.1:0-14110 GCA_034780755.1 Lepetodrilus elevatus
TATTACGCTCAGGACTCGCTGCATACCACAGTGAAGTGTGAACGTAATTAAAGGTACCCCTGGGGTGCGAGGATGAGTATACCGGTAATTACATGGATATATTTCTTGAGTACACCTGATTATGTAAAGATTACAGGTATACCCAATAAACATATGAACAGAAAGCCGCCTTTACATTTCAGATATATTTACAAGTTAACATATTGTCTTTTACGCAGTTATGAAATCAAATGAACCCAGTGACCAGTATGGAAAGCTCAGTTCTATTGTTGTTTATGGAACGTACTTTGTGTTCTCCTCTGTACCTGTGTGCATTGTTGAATGACTGACTTAACCAAGTATGTATATTAGCTAAGCTGTATTTGTACAAAAAAAAGTGTTAATATTATTTACGGAAAATTACAAAACATAAATGGAAATGCAATTATTTGTCAATTGGTGTTTGTTGTTATTCTTTTTTCTCCATAGTTCTTTAGTTTGAAGATAATGAAAATTCACCGTTTGGGGTCCGTATTAAGAGTAATTTGTTATAAAGTCTATTATTTGGCAGCATTTTGCAGACAAGGAAATCCGCTATTATTTTGTCCAGGGGGCGATGTATTTGCAGTGTACGTGTCTTGAATCCTGCAGCCCACGTTCTACCTACATCGTTAGGCTACTACAGTACTTCCATAACTACACAAGTACTGTAGTAGTCTAGCCTTGTAGCTAGAGCATGGCATCCCCGAGACCACGGAATTGTTTTCCAGCAGGGCACAATTGTCTGTTGTCATGTCTGCTTTTGGAAGACAAATGTCTCTTTAAAATATTTTTTTTTGTAGTTTCCGGTAGACATGATTCGGCATCAGAGTTGAAATCAAAGGTTTAGGACATCATTCAATGGTCATACATGTATGACAAAGACCCTTCAATGGTCATATATTGCATGCCAAGGTTACTTCTCCATAATGTTTCTGCAGTGCGCCATACTGGATATACAGAGCTGAATGTATATGATGCGATAGACGTCTGCATTTCTGGACTAGGTCATATAATACCCAAAGCCTGGCCCCGAGATTACGAAACTTTTCTGAGTACGTTTTTGTACTCAACTCAGAATTAATAAATTGTGTTCATAAAACGTCATGTCACGTCATAGTCTGACACGTTTTTGTGCTCAGAAAGTTTCGTAATCTCGGGGCCAGGTCACTCGACACCAGGGATACTTTATTATGCTCAGGACTCTCGGCATAGTACTGAAGTGTGAACGTAATTAAAGGTAACCCCTGGGGTGCGAGGATGGGTCACTCGCAGACGTCCACACATCTGAGCATATTGGGTCACTACCTCATATATTGGTACCTTAGTTTGTTTTCAAGGTCCTAGGCTCGATGTTCCTCTAGCCTTCCCTACTGGCCATAAACTACTATATGTGTATGGTCAACAGGGCAGGCTAGAACAATCTCGAGCTTCCGGTTTACTAGCAGTTTATTGGCGCTCGTAGCGATCTCCAATACATGGGGATCGTGCACTTACAGGCTATGTAATGTTCTCTTGGTGGATATGAGAGCTTCGAGAAACTATACCCCGACAGCTGCCTGATCCGTGCGAATTAATCTGCTGTGTTGGTAGTATATTTCATATAGAATATGCTGAATAAATATAACATAGTGTGCTCAAAATAATTTATTAACTTTTTTTTTTTTATATTACAAACTGGTAATAAATATACTACAAATATACACAATTAGGAGCTCATACCCTTGGAGATTTCACCATACACATGCATGTCCAAATGAGTGTCTCAACGCAAATTCTAAACAACATAATTTTATGTAAATTCTTTCAAACCAGTAGAAAACATGCAACACCGTTTACAATGATAGTGCCTTGGTATAATATATACTCGACAACATTAATTAAGGCCCAGTAGATATTGTGTGCGGAAGCTTTCTGCCAAATTTCGTGATTTAGCTTTAGTAGTAGTCTGGTACCATTATTTTTCCAATGTGTATTAACGATACTTGGTTGAATATAAAGCCAAATGTATAAGGGATACAATTAATGTTGTTGAGTATATTTAACCCATCACATATTGATGAATCTGGCCCATAATAAAATGTATCATTCGGAAACACAAACCCGATACAATAACATAGATTATTACAGAATAGTATATTTAATTAGTTATTATAATATTTAATTCAAATGTGATCAAATGATTAATTGGACATCTTTGACATTCATTTTTTTCGAATTTATTTCTAATCTAAAAAATTTTTTCAAACGAACTGCAAAACAAACAAAACATATGGTATCATGCATAGGCTATATCAAATGTATGATCATGACCCAGTTTGACATAACATTTGTATTACTAAGACCACTGTAAAGTAATATAATTCATTACAACAATACATGTAGAGATGCTTTAGTGCTGAGAAACTGAAGCCAGTGCAGGCCACTTCCCAGGTCAATCCGAACGTTCCAGTAATTTCACGGCCCGCGCTGGTGTAGGAATGTCTCCAACTTCCGGAGAAACCTCATCACTCAGCGCTTGAAGAAGAATACGCGGATAGCAACATACGTTTACAGTTGTTTTGTTGTAAACAATTACAACGTAGAAAGTGCTAAATTGCAGTTAAATTCTTTAAAACTTATGATCAAAAGTTAAGCAGTATAGATTCTCCTGCCAGCATAATGTCATTAATGGTCACGTGACAATACAAAAAAAGAAGATCCTATATGGTAGTCACTACGCGATGGCAGAGAGGATTGTGGGAAGTTCCGAGAGTGAGCAGAGTGTTCCAAATATTTTGGCTAGTTGCATTATTTTTACAGTGCAGTCTTTAGTGCTAAATCACACACACACATCCTATGTACATTTCGTAATACTGATATCGGTATGGGATTGCCTTTGGCCTCCTCGTAGAAGAACGATGACCAACGCTAGACCCCAATCTTTAAGGGATAGCTAGCCTATATATAAAACACACTATGATATATAACACTACTACTCTACATATAATAGCCCAGTTTAAACCCTTGTCCATTGGTAGCAGGGGGTAATGTAAATTGACAATATTCATTTTCATACATATGGAATATTAATTATATTTTCTCTTTGGAATCACATTACACGATACATGATATATGCACTCAGTAAATACAAATAAATATGTAGGCCTAATGAACGGTCAACTTCGAATTAAATCTTGGTATCGTTTCACGAAGATCTCTTATCTAAGTACGAGAAGACGGTGCTCTCGTAGCGCTCTCTTAAACCTGGGTATCGTGCATTTACGACGCGTATCTACATTACGACGGATCTCAATTTGCAGTGCAGATAATACAGACTATATGGGCCTCTTGTTATTCTTAGTCTATATTACATTTCCTTTTTCTTAGCCTAATAATTCGGCGTTTCGGGACTTTTAACACATAGACGTTATATTTAGCATTGCTATATCAGAGGCTAAAGGTATATTAGTTTTCGGTTGACGATACTGTCATTTGATATGTTTGATATATTCACAACCAGAAATGGAGACCCTCCCCACGCCACCATGAACTGCAAGGTCTGTAACCGGGTCCTATATACACAGTGTACGTCTAATTCAACACTAACATGATAAAAGGCATACATTGACTTCTGTATACAGTACAAACAGTATTCATTTAATTAATGACATGTGGGCGGTCTTTATTTTTTGCATTCATATTTTGGTTGATAGTTTGGCAGTATGTGGCGCTTGGACGGCTCTGTATAGTAATATATATAAGCATAGCGGTAAATCCACTCAAATAAAACAAAAAAATACATCCTGAAAAATCTATGACTAATGATAAAGTTGATTTTATAAAAGCATATTTTGTTTTTATCGAACTGCAGAATGAAAAATGTATTCCAATAAATATTACATAATTCACACTCATTATATAAACTATAAAATGATATTAAGAATGTTACATTGAATATTCAGATGAATATTACATAATTCAAATTCATTATTATACAATTTATGAAATGTTCTTAATTTTACGATCACATGAAGACGTACACCAAAAGAAAATTGCGCTCAATTGTTAATATCATAACTGAAATAACTGAATGTAGACAGATATCTACCAAAGATGACAATAATAATGGTATTCAGGACATCCACCTGACCTCACGCACCCACCCACCCCCAACCACACCCCACCCCATCCACACACCCCCAATTTTGGTCTGAGCTTATGTCCGTGGGGCATTTCCGACGCCAAGCAATGTCTTAAAGGACCCAATCCCTACCCTGCCATCTGAAATAAACGAAAATATGCAATCAGTAACATATTGTTAAAGGATAAGTAACCAAGGGTATATTTTGACTGCCTTTTAATATATCAAGTAATGCTTCATATAATTAAAAATAATCAACAGAGAGAGAGAGAGAGAGTGAGAGTGAGAGAGAGAGAGAGAGAGAGAGAGAGAGAGAGAGAGAGAGAGAGAGAGAGAGAGGGAGGGAGGAAGGAGGCATAGTTATTGTAAATAAAATAAATATAATAGAACAAGAATTTCAAGAGAAAAAGAATGTCAGTGCGTCAATGCGATGACCTTATACCAATCCAAAAACAAAATTATGAATATAATTCTCCATATTGTCTAGTAAAATTTCAGTTGCATTATCTAATTTATGCATAAATAATAATATGCCACTGAAAGTGCTAGCATTCAATTTGTAAAAGTTTGGCTATTTAGCTAACCAATCATAAAAATGTCCACAGGTATTGGAACTCACATTTGGTGGGGAGGGGTTTGTTCACCAGCCAGTACCGGAAGCCCTCCTTAGCTCGGTCGTGGTAGGAGTTCCGGAGAGTGATGGCCGGCAAGGACGCGCTGGGTCGACTCAGGTGGTAAGTCCCCGGCGCGTTCCCCTGGAAACTGCTCTGCACGTAGTTGTTGAAAGACTGTTCTCGAAGCGAGGTTCCATCTTGGCCGAAGAACGGGTATTTGGGGGCTGGTGCCAACCATGCTGTTAGAGCGTCTGAAAGCACAACGTGTTTATAAATTAAGGGATGAACATGCACATCATCATCATCAGCAGCAGCAGCAGTAGCAGCAGCAGTACTATCACCATCACCACCATCAACATCATCATCATCATCATCATCACCATCAACAACAACAACAACAACTACTACTGTTAACAACTACAACTACAACAACACCACCACCAGCAAGTTCACTTGTAATCCATCAGATCCACGCTACAGTATTATTACCCGATCAATGTATCTTCAGTTTCCTTCTCAACTCCCTGGGGAGTATTCAACCCAAGCTGTCGTTTCCCGGCACTACAAGGTTAGCAGTCACATGACCATCTCATCCTACCAGGTACCCATTCCCTGGACGAATGCATCTTCGATGTATATTAAGCCAAAGAGACGGTCGTAAGTTTGGTACGACTTTTATGGTCAGTACAGGTAGGTCATTACCACTAGGAGATATTACCACTAGGAGATATTACCACTAGGAGATATTACCACTAGGAGATATTATTACTAGGAGATATTACCAAACCGGATATTGCAACAGGGTAGGCCTATGACGCCCAACACAAAGAAGACAGACAATATGTGGATGAAGTAATCTTGTTTCCATGACAATACCATTACTTCCTGTTCTGCTAATAACCATCAATGCGTTAATTGGAATCCATGGCGGGACTAGACACCTTGCAGGTCTTTCTGTATATATATATATCGATATATATAATGTATATACATGTATACTGTATATACTATAGAACCAATGAAGCTTACCTAATTAGTGTTATGGAATTGTTACATGGCTCGTGATGAAAATAATGTGCTAATTAACGATTGGTTCGAATGTGTCTATGCTGATGACTAACAGTTAAAAGATGAGCTGAAATAATTCAGCAAACACAATCAGGTTTTAAAAATCAGTTGATACAATTATGCAAACACAATTATGTTTTTAAAATATTTAAAATATTTGTATAATATTTCTATAATGTATTGTTAAATGTTATAGGTTTTAAAAATCAGTTGATAGACGCCCCAGCAAACACAATTATGTTTTAAAAATATTTAAAATATAATTTTGTATAATGTATTGTTAAATGTTATGGATACAGGAACATGTAGCAGGAAATGTTTTGTGTGAATGTTTTATTCACATGAAAGTGTAGGGGCTCATAAAGATCGTAAACACATTACTATAACACACCAAAACAAACATAATTTAAATGTTCTTAGAATGTTTATTGAAATGTTTTGTAAATATTTAACATATGTTTAATGAATATTGTTTTAGGTTATAATATTTCAAGAAATATCAATAATTTACGGAAGCACCGACATGCTGACATTACAGATAGGCCGAAACGAAGTCTAACCAAATCAAACTACTAGTAGGCCTAATCTGGAGAAGGCAAATCTTCCAAGAAGCGTTTTGGTTATAAATATAGGCTATATCGACCATTATGTATACGCATGGATATCTTCATCTGAGATTTACTGACATACCTCTAAGTAATTAAATAATTAGTACAATTTAATCGTAATTGATATGCCATCAATATGCCTACATGAGCATCACTCATCCATTATAGGCTATTACCACCAACTTCATTACATCACTGTAGATTTATATATAGATTCTTCTTTCAAGATTCCAATTAATTCCTATTTTGACGTTTAATTGTCGGTCACCCAATATTTCCTGGTGCGTGCCATTCTGGCCTGGATTGCTCCCAAACACGCATGTCTGTCTGTCTGTCTGTCTGTGTCTGTCTGTCTGTCTGTCTGTCTGCACAACAATATCCGCGTTGCACACCTTTAATGCACATCACGTGACCAAAAACGATTAAAAGTAAACCAGAGGTGCGTTCAACATACGGAGCATTGTCTTGTTCTTCACCTGTGATGCGCTGCGCTGTATTGTTGTTCATTAGACAGGAGTGTTTGCTCAGCTGTAGTTGTCAGTGAATACACGCAATATACTTCGCACAGGTCATTTAAACTAAGGTATACCCTACACGTAGAATAGGTTGCGTGTATGGGTAGGTATTTACTTAACTCGCCAGAGATAGGTACATAGAATCAACTACGAGCTAGCATTAACGTTCTTGAACAACTGCACCTAGTGAACCCTGAACTTGAGATGAAATAAAATAGAATATATATAGATTACAATATCGATTTCTAACACAGTTTCTGGTATACGCTCTGTCTGAGTAAATACTGAATTCAACGTATCAATTTATGATCCCCCCCAAAAGCCATAATTATTATGTTTATACCTTTATCTTTCTTCCAAGGCGTGGCCGTTCTTCTAGTGTCGTAGCATACTGTTTATAATTTTATTTAATCAGTTTATATCATTTCCGACGGGTGCGTCTCGACAGCTTTATGTTATTTTCGTAAATAAATTATAGGAAAGTCTGTGTTGTTTTATTACTGTGCACCCCTTTAACATATTTTCAGGACTAACCCAATCGTAAGACTTGTGCCAGAACGGTTACATAGTACATACAAAGACATTAACATGAATAATAAATGGTAAAACACACTTCGGTCTATGTTTATGACTTGCTACCAAGTGCATTCTCAAGGTCGAAGTGTGGTTCAAATCTATTACCTAGAAGACGCCAATATAATATATATAAATATAGATAATAAGTCTAGGCCCCACAATCACGTCATAAATGTTAACATATTCCATAGCGTATTCTAACTGAAAGTAGCCTATACATTTAACATGATGATGATGATGATGATGATAATGGTAATAATAATAATATGAACATTTATATTGCGCTAAATTCCCGCTCGAAAATATTCTCATGGAACTATACTTTATTACGCCGGTCATTAGTTCTATATGCACTCAATTCCTTCTCAACGTCCCGGGGAGTATACGTTTGATATGTCTACACGGGTATATTGGGAAACACATTACTGGTTTTCAATAGACAATATGTTCATATTTATTTTAATTTGTTTTTATCACCACGTATTAAAAATCGTGCGATAAAAAAAATACACTAAAAGTATAGTTTGTTTCATTATAGAGAAATCAAGCACAGGCTACTTTCAGGTAAAATACGTTTGACTATAAGCCGGGATTGTTTACCTTCGAAGTGCTGGCGTCTTAAAATTGGATCTACGGACAAGATCAATTTCAACAGTCACCCACAGGAATCGTACTCATATTTTATTAACTAACAAGTCCTGTTTCGCCGTGGTATAATTATTTAGTCTAGTCGTTAGCACTGACCTACTGAAGGGGACACGGTTAGTAGACGGGGTGATTGGGTGCAGGTGCCACTCGGTGCTCGCCCGTGTCTCGCCCGGGTTAGTGCTCGCCCGTGTCTCGCCCGGGTCAGTGCTCGCCCGGGTCAGTGCTCGCCCGGGTTTCGTGTATTCTGAGACTATAGTTTGCCATGAAATGCATTGCCATTGCCGCCCCTGTGTTATAACATAGCGTCGAGTTGGAGAGTTAGAGAGTTATCGTTGGTAGAGCATAGGATGGGACCCCTCTGTGCATTAGGCCTATGTATTTTCGTACCTTACACTTCTTTTTAAATTTGTAAACGTATTTTCACAATGTAATTGTAAATGCCTTAACCCCAGGGAGTTGAGAAGGAATTTGAGTGCACAGATCCGTTGACCGAGGTATTAAGCGCATTTGAGCAGTTATTCTGGATATTTGCGCTATAGAAATGTTTATTATTATTAA
Source organism: Lepetodrilus elevatus (assembly GCA_034780755.1). Classification (NCBI taxonomy): domain Eukaryota; kingdom Metazoa; phylum Mollusca; class Gastropoda; order Lepetellida; family Lepetodrilidae; genus Lepetodrilus; species Lepetodrilus elevatus. Next base: position 8,729 of record JAVCKZ010069116.1, read on the forward strand.
TAATAATAATAATAATAATATTAATAATAACACCCACCCACTCCACTTCTATGCTTTTGTGTCCCATAATTCTATAGCCATTTGAGCGAAATAAAAGTTCCGGTCCTATTCAGAATCATGCATGATCAGTTGGCCTATTAGGCATTGGTATCTATAGGTATATGTATGCATACTCCATGGTCCGTGCATTGTACGTACGACTGACCGCTCAGGTTAAAGTGAAGTACTTTCGAGCACGGCTGGTTCGTGGATGGGTGACCGAGAACCTGATCGAGGATTCGTTCATGTCCCACACTGAATCACAGGCTGAAAAGCTTTAAGGTGTTACCTCAGGCAAGTGGCTTAGTTCGAAAATGCCTTTCCTTCTGTTTACTCAGCAGAGAATGGGTACCCGGAAGGATGAGATGGACATGTGAATGATAACCTTGTAGCGCATTGAATGACAACTTGGGTTGTATACTTCCCATGGGGTGAAAATGAATCGAGTGCGTAGACCGGGGTAATAATGTAGTGCCATGATGATTTAAAAACATTTTTTTATGAAAGAATGGCACTTTGTCTATAAGTAAGACTTACCATCTGCGGGTTTGGGTGGAACATTACTCTGAAATAGAAAAAAAAGAATAAAAGAATGTATAATTGTATGCATATGTATATGCATTAATTTTGATAAATTACTTGTGCATTCTCCTGGTGTCATCATTTTAGGAGGTTACTAGTATATAAGTGCGTATTGATGAAGAAACTGGATTTGATGTATAGCCTTTATTACATCAATGGTCATGAAGTGCCGGGGTACCTTGTTACTTTACTTTACATGGCACTGTAATCGATTGGGTAAAAATATCTGATCCCGGATTAAAGATGTGTAGGCTTTGTAGTTAGGGTTTAATGTCTGCGTCCAGCGTAGTTGAAAGGAGACTAGTAGCATAAAGATGGTCCGCAGGTTTGTAAGATAAGATAAGTCTCCGCATTTGCGACAATCCTGTCGTATTACATTCTGAGTATGCTAATTTGTAGTATGCTAATTTGTAGTATGCTAATTTAGAAAATGATCAGAGAAAGCTACGTAGATGATTCTAGACGTTGTGTCTGCTACTGTCGATTTGAAAGTAGTCATTATCGGATAAGTTACTACATACAGATAGATTTAACCAATTAATGTTAGTAAATGTTACGACGCAGTAGATTGGTGATGTGCACTCATAATACAGGAATTGGCGTAAAGGCGTAAGCACGCCGCTAACGATAATGCAATTGTTGAAAATAGTCATAGTGCCCGGCCCCAAGCTTACGAAACATTTTGAGTACGATTTAATGCTTTTAAGATGACAGTTTATTTGGTAAGTTGTGAACAGAATTCCAAGGATAAAAACGTTGAAATGAAATCTCACTATTTGTATCGTTGCAATGTGACCGGCCCCACAAGTACGAAACTTTCTAGAATACGAATTCACGCTCAACTATTTTTTTGTTTGTTCACAAATCACCATGTAAAGTTTGACTTTGAGAATGAAATCGTGTTAAAAAAGTTTCATAATCTCTGGGCCCAAATTCCCTGTACATATTTACAATTCATTTCTTGATATGTGTATTACGATAGTTTTACAATCAGATTATAACCCGTGGCCAGTATGTACACATAGTCAGACTTTCTATTAGGCATATTTACTATTAGATAATATTACATTGTACATTTGCATACTAGTATTTACTATCAGATAATATTACATGATATATTTGCAATCAGATTCACTAGCATGCAATTTTTTAGAAGGAATACGAACTCCATAACATAGACCAAGTAAGAAAACAGCAGGTACCATATAGAGGAGCGTTATTAACACGTACACCCACGGACCAATGGGGTTTATACAGGTTCCAGAAACTAGTTCAGTATTACAGATATGAGTTGACAAGTTTATACCTACCGCATTCTCTATTCTCTACCATTCTTTACCATACATGCCATCATATAGAACAGCACAGCATATATTCTTATTTTGTCACGTTGACACACAGCCTCATTATTAGCCCGGGATTGCTTGGATGTAGGCCATATAGGGTTAACGCACCCAAAGCAATAGACTTAGCCTAATAAAATTCATGATTCATATTTTCAGCACTGACTTTGTCGTCTCTTAACAATACGACAAACAAGAGGGTATTTTGTGCGGGATTTACAGTCAACTATAGCTAGTTTATACCCCAACAGTTGACGCTTACGTCCTTTCAAACAAGTCTTTGCATGGCTACAATGGAACTCTGGCGGATACGTGAGACAGAATTAATGATAACCTCTCTGCTAAACTACACATGTCGGAGAATGTGCAATGTTTCTTATTCACGGAACATGTCCGGTCCTGGCATAATATACATAATGCGATTTTCAATCGTTTCAAATAGACCTGACTATGATCGAGTCGATCGTATTTATCTCCAGTGCATTGGTATCGTTATTGTGTTCTATTACATAGCATAACGCCTCATTTGTCAAAGTGAAATGACACATTTCGTTCTCAGAGCAGGCAGCTTGTGCACACGACACCTCCAATACGTTGGAATTCAAAGGAATATCATATACATAATGCATAGGGATTATTTGCAAATCTGGTATCTTACATGCCGTGTTAAACTCGAATGCAAAGGTTAAGAAACGAATCGTTATGCCATTGCATAACTTGTCGTTGATCCTAAGCTGCCTGCATGGTGTATGGCTCGTTAGCCCAATTTTGAACAATCCAGTCACGTGACATGAAGTTATAGTAAAGAATATTACGGACATTTTAGTTACGGAATGTTCTTAAAACACAATCTTTAAGCCATAATAATTTTAAAAAAATAAAAAATACATATTATTAAAAAAATATTTTCTTGTATTTAAAAAAAATAATTAAAAGTAGTTTAAAAAAAAAAACGCTTTCAAGATTCTTTCAATTACATCACGGCTTGTAAGTACGATCTATCCTTCTAGGTAAACACACAAAAAAAACATATCTTAATACTCACTCAGACTAATGCCAATATCAAGAACCTTCCCCGTAGAGTCAAGCAGTCATACTATCACAGAACACACACAACCGTAATATTTAATATCACATTTATACACTATATTGCTTTCGAGACAGGTTCGAGATTCGTGAACTAATCTTTGCTTATAAGGGCCTCATGGCATTTCTATTTTTCACGACTCCAAACATTACACGAGGGTTTGATAGCTATAGAAAACATGCTTATCGCGAACAATACACTCCGATTTCGTCGGAAATAATAAATAACCGAGATAAGAACTTTCTTTTTGTTGGAGTTATTATGCCGACTGTTGACAGTAACTCGCAGTGAAGCCCGTAGGATAGACGCGAGACAGAAGGAGATTTTAATAATTACAATAATCCCTAGGGGCAGTTAGAATGGACGGTACAGGGGTATTGTATGCCTTCTATGTGTTGCTTTGATAAACATAGGCCTACGTTACGAACCCAAGTTTACGCACATGTTACGCATATGTAACGAATCCAATTACGCACATCCGATGAGCACATCACCATGTGATTCCACTCGGAGCCTTAAAAATGCAAGAAATTTGCATTTGTAAATAAAATTGGATTTACTTGAAAGGCAAGATTCTACACTTGTCAAAAAATGAGGAATTACAATTTCAAGCTACTTCTTTGCCTATAAGTCGCAGTTATTCTGAACTGACGACACATTCCAATATATTAGTGCTGTATAACCTATACCTTCTAATAATAATACTGGAGGCAGTTGAATTACAAGGAATTAGTAGTATCCTGAAAAAATACTACACATGACTAACACTTCTGTCTATCTGTTAAACCTGTTAACATACCTTCCATTGGCCATATTCTGGCCATTCCCGTTGGCACTGAACTAAGCGAAGAACGGGTGTTGTTGCCGTTAGGTAACAGGAACAGATTGTGCTGACTAAGTAACTTGATAAAAATGTACGTATTCTGGGAGAACCATTGTTGTGCATATTTCTACCGTGAAATTGGCCTCGATGTTGGATCACATTTTATGGGTTTGTGTATACTTCCAAATTCTTGTCATATAGGTATTGTATAGCCTATATGGGTAGATATCAAATGAAAACTTTCGTACCACTATAATATTTTAATTGAAAGCAAATCGACGAACGTTATCTCTGCGGGGTGAACATAATTAAACGCATACAAACACGATTTCATGGATTTGTTGACATTTCTCATGGTCAAACATCTTTTTTGTTTTATTTATTTATTTTATCTCAGGATAAAAAAAAAGAAAAAAGAAAAAGAAAAGAAAATAGAACATAGGAAAACCAGTGGGACATGTGGAAAATGTAGCGTGTTGCCTAATAATGCTTCTGACGTTCTGTACAGTAGACATCAAATGTATACTTTCAGGTAATTTACATCTTACCATGAAATATGTCAACAACCTCTGATTGTATGCCTTTAATATACCTTTTTGTCAGACACGGCACCTCCCGTTGCCTCCAGCTGTGAGAAGGTTAAAAAAGACACCTCCCAAGGTTACCACTACGGTATACACGTATACCTTTAATGAAACGTGACCGTAAAATGACGCATTTGACGGATGATTGTGTAAATTGTAGTAATAAATTGTTCACTTTACATTATGTTAAATTGCATTCTATACAAACTAGAGGTTAATGCCCGTTAACCCTCGTTGCTCCCATACACTTGGAAAATGAGCAATATGGAATATATGAGGGAATATAAAGTGCCCCGTTGTTATAGATAGATACCAACCTAACCTTATAGTTAGCTAACTATAAGGTTAGGTTGGTGTCTATCTGTAACCTTAGTCGTGACGTTTAGGTAATATATTCAATATTGCTTTTAAAATAGTTTAGAAAATAGAATACAACACAACACAGTGGGAATGGTATAACTTGCACGTGTTTATGATTATCATACTAATTACAAGACTGGCCTCTTAGAAAGCACATCTATAGCATAGAATTCTGGAAATAGAGCCCATAGTTATTCCATTGTAGCTTAAGATATATGTAAAGATAAAACAAGATTCCACTAAATGAAGGTAACTGTAAGACTTATGTATCATGGTTTTTCTACATTGAATTAAATCTTTGTTCGTTTCTAGTACTATACCACTCTTGGAAAAGATGCGGAAACGAATTAAGAATTAACGAATGAAGAGTCACCGTTAAAATTATTATTATCATTATTATTATTATTATTATTATTATTACCAGGTTACCAGGTGCTGTATAGATCTAATATTAATTTTAACAGTGACAGGTAATTTTTTAACTACGTTATTAAAGGCATAATATCACAGTTGGTTGGCCGATATGGTCGTCTAGCACGGTTTTACCTGAAAATAAATGCATTT
>JAVCKZ010069127.1:0-14109 GCA_034780755.1 Lepetodrilus elevatus
ACTACTACTACTACTACTACTACTACTACTACTACTACTACTACTACTACTACTACTACTACTGTTACTACTACTACCTCCACTACTACTACTACTACTACTACTACTACTACTACTACTACTACTACTGTTACTACTACTACTACCTCCACTACTACTACTACTACAATAACTATTACTCCTACTAGTCCTCCTCCTCCTACTACTACTACTATTATAACTAATATTAGTACTACTACTTCTACCACCACTATCACTACTACTACTACTGTTACTACTACTACATCCACTACTACTACTACTACTACTACTACTACTACTACTATTACTACTACTACTACTACTACTATAAATAATATTAGTACTACTACTTCTACCACCACTATCACTACTACTACTACTACTACTACTACTACTACAACCACCACCACCACCAGTACATTCACCCCACCGACTTCTGCTATCCCTGTGGTATGAAGATATAATCGATTTGAATGATGTTGATTAATTCTCCTACAAGTTATTCATTCCAATTTACAAATAATTCAACCGACATGTCACAAGATTATTCGTTTACAGATAAACCCATTGGCCAATAATTACTAGAGTATAATATTTTGATTAACTTGCAAATGACAAATAAATGTAATATGCAAATCGTCCTTAGTGAAATGAAATTTGGAATGAAATGTAAACACTCTCATGTCGTTGTGAGTCTCTGTCAATAACTCCGGGGGTGAGCTAGTTATCAAATGTACTAAAAGTCCTCCAAATATTTTGCAACATACGGTAGCCCCCATTCTTTGAGTTGACCTCCTACCCCTCAAATCACTGCAAACATTGTGTCCATGATGCCACAATTGCTTCAGTCACACACAGAGGTATTAATCCGCCGTATTGAATCATGTCGGTGATTAGGCTTACATTTATCAGTCCGCAAAGTTGGCTCCACACCGACTCACCAAAATGCCGTATTTCCAATTTTTCAATTTTCATTTTTTCACATGAATGATTCGGAGAAATAGACTCTTTGCTTGCATAACAGACAATATTCGTGATGAATAATGTGCAGTTTGTTGAGCCGTTATTATCTACAAGGCTAAGCGCCTTATTTGGCGTCCATCGTACACAATCGGAGTTTATTCACACGTCTGAAAACTCCCGTTGTCGTACCGGTAATGGTGTCTGTCTGGGAAGGGTTCGACCCCCGTTAAGTTACCCACACTGTCCCTCCACAATTCCCACAGGGATTTCAAGAAAGAGTGGGTATTAAGGGGAGACAACTATTGCTGCTCTATTGAGAGAACATTGATCCCGAAGTCTCATGTGTTCCTTGTCTAGATGTTTCAGTGTTTACGTGAACCTGCGTGTTTGTGGACGATCTTAGCAATCAGAATATTTCAAAGTACTTATTGAAATACCTTTAGTGTAAAAGTAAGTCAGCTGTAAAGCGTACACGTATGTTAACAGTGTAGGTGACATGGCACCATTGGGGATTCGAACTCTTGTTTGATTGACTGGCGGGTGAACCACCGAACCTTCACCATTGAAAGCTGCACGACGAAGCGTTATAAACCGCTGTCACTCTTGCCATCCGAACACATGGGGTGTTATTTTGTTGGGGAGGCGAACAGAACTATTTCCACCGGCGACAAAACTATTTTAGAACTTACATACGAACGCTCTATTGACGGTGTGAGCTATCCGAGGGGTATTAGCCAATATTAGCAGGTTTAAGAGGACAGTCTTTTAGAATTTGTTTAGTTACATTTCACTTGAGATGGTGATAGCTCACGGGGGATGTCTCTAACAATTCACACTTCAATTGGACTAGTCATGATCCAGGGCTTTATTTAGATCTGTGAATCTCTCTTCACGCTTTGGACAATGGGCATACCCCTTTCTCCCCATCCGCAAGTAAATCTATTAGCATTTTATTTTATTTAACAGCAATTCCATTACAAGGTATTCTTTTCTATGGAGTAGGGGACTGAGTGAGCGATTGAAGACGAGTGAATGCTCGCGCTAGAATACACTTCACACTATACGTCACGTTATATTGCTCTACCGCCACGTTTAACTGCGCTTTAGAATTACTCTCTTCAAGTATGAAATTGAAATTGGGGCAGATATTTGTAATACTCGTTAGACATTCATCAACCGCAGATTGCTTCGATTAACACGGGTCTCTATTCATGGATCCTTGTAACCAGTCGTAATGACGGGATTCGAACGCGATTTGACTAACCCATCCATGTCTATCTCTGTCATTATAGCGGCGCGTTGTATGTAATTTTCTCGGATTCCAACACTGGAAAATATGCTTATCTCCAACTATGTTATTTCCTATAATTACTGAACTATTAACGGGCATATTTTACACTTCGATTGCATTAATGGAGCTAATAGCGAGGATTACACGTATAGGGTGACCTTCACATGGGGGCATTTCTTTCTGCCATGCATGGTGTCGGTTCGGAGCTTTGAAGTTATACTTACCTGGTACTTATATATATTAGTGTTATTATCGAACTTGATTAGAGAGACAGAAAGACTATGAACTCTAGAGTTTGCCCATACGATAATATATATTATACTGCTCAGTAAACACACTGGTATTAGGAGGGAGATTGTGGTTAATTATGTGGATAGGCATAGACTATGATATCTACAAACAACATTTGTTTTTCAAACAAATAATTCCAGCTCATTTTCATGTCACAAACAATACAGATAACAATACAAACTAAAAATAAAATAATTAAACATACACATGAATATTTCTTTCCGCCCTTAATTGTATTGATTTCCTTTTATTTGAAGAACTAGAATAGCATTGTCCTTAATTGTTGAAGCTATAATCTAAACGATTCAAACAATGTATTTGGTACTATTACCTATTTACAAATGTTGTTAAACTTGTATATTGTGATTACATTACTGCGAACTGAATTATTTATGAAAAACAAATATATTCTAAAAGAAATATACATATACAAATTAATACACAATACCTGATAACAATCGAAAATGCAATTTTACATTGTTCTTTTGCAGTTTATCCATGCATATTAAATGATAGTTTTTATCTTCAAACTAAAACTTTCACCAGTATGAACAGAAACATTCGTTTGAAATTTAATTTTATTTTGTATAGTTACTAAAGTAATCTTTAAAAAAAATTATATCAATAGTCAATAAAGATAAAGAATAAATATTAATATTATTTTATGAATAGTTTGTCAGCATACACTTAGTTGATTGAAGCCTTGACCTGGTCAAAATACGAACAGCAATAAGTGTGTCAATAATTATTCATTATTATAGTCAGACGACATATGTTTGGAATACAATGCATTGTAATTTTCTAGATCTGAAGATACACCTAAATATACTTTTCATCGTATTAATTAGAATACAAATTGTTATTTCCCCAAATGGTGAGATATGATGTATCTGTAGTATCGTTAGTGTAATATTGTAATTTTCTAGATCGAAGATACAACTAACTATAGTTTTTATTGTATTAATTAAAAGGAATAAATGCTATTTTCCAAATGTTGTGATGTATCTGTAGTGTCGTTAGTATAATAATGTAATTTCCTAGATCTGAAGATATAACTCAACATGGTTTGTATTGTATCAATTAAAAAGAAAACTCTGCTATATATATACATGTATATATATACTGGTGAACTGTGTCTGTAGAGTAGTTAGTTGTATGGTTTTCACATTATATATATCATATATTTAATGATAACTATATCTATTGTATAATTTACACAAAATATGTGTGTATAATATAAATATAAAATTACAATAGAATATTAAATACATATTAGCTATGCAATAGTTGAACGAAATTGTTGTACAACATAAATTTCAAATAATTATGAAGGTGGTACGTAAAACAGTTCTGATATGTTTTCCATTAATTTGTTCATTTTTCTAAACAGTAGCTATTGAGTTACACAACCTTATTAATGGGGAACTGTTTTATTCACGTGATTTCATGGACTTCAACGACATGTACATCGTCGTCACGTGACATGGGTGCAAGGGAGGACATCAAAGTCATATATCAAGGGCATGTAACTCTAAGCACGATAATCGGTTAATTTATAATTACCGGAGAAACATAGAGAGGCGTACCTTAAGTTAGGTTTCGGAAAATTGAGTTTTCACGTTTTCCAATGCATTTTCTCACACTTACTAGTATTTTATTGCTGAGACATAACTTACTAATTATGAATTTAAAGTTAAAATTAAGAACCTTGATATGAACTAAATTGATGGTTTCTATTGAACTATTAGTCTGAATAATATATGTAATGTATTATCGATATTGATCAATTCCAATTGATGTTCAATTAGACATAACTATTGGAAAGTAGACAGTCTGAACACTCAGCTAATTATTGGGTATTTTATTTGGAAGCTTTCCTGAGGCTGATAGAATGTTCTAAAACGGAAACCAATTTTGAGTTTACCTGTTCACACCTGTAGGCCTATAGGTAATTCATGCATTATGATTGAGATAAACTAATCGCCAGTTTAGATTAAATGTTAGACAATAAATCAAAACACAGCAACATGTTTGTCTCTACATGTTTCTATAATTGCCCAACATATTATTTAGACTATTGTATCCCCCATTTTGTTAGAAAAATAATGTAATTTTCCAGCTTTATAAAATTAAATAATATGCATAAGTAATTCAAACTTCGATGAGGCATGCAAATGCCTGCAATATATCTATAAGCACGAACAATGCACAACGATATCCCCTATGCTATATGAGTATTCAAGTTGTAATCGTGCAAAAGGGTCAACATGTGTATTTTACTGAATAGCCAATTTTAGTAAACGTAGCTCAATATATACAAGTGTTTACTTGAATCTCACACGATACACTCATTTACCTTAACAAATATTATTCATATGAAAGTTCCATGAATAGCGTTTCTAATATAGTGTCTGTATATCTCATAGGAGTATATACATGACTGGTTTAAATATTGAGTCGGGGTGAATAACATGTACTATCACATGATTTTCAAAGAATGATGTAAAGAAACGCATACTTCATCTATCATTAGTTATCAATGTATTATATTTTCTGCCCCCCCTAGTGGTACAACTTATATAATTACGAAGATTATTTTCTACAGGTAGCTTTACCTGAATTGCAACCTATTCTGTTATATATCCAATAGCGAGTTCTTTTTCCATAGAAGACTATTAAAGGCGTATTGACACCGATACCTTTGTGAGGTCACTCGGTTCGTCCGTGTGAGAGTTCTCACAATGTCTGACAAATAGACTCGGATTTTAATTACTTTTTCCATACAATAAATGAGCTATGTACCTTTTGTTATCTCATTTTGTACAGGTGGGAGGGATATTCTAATACAGTTCTCCACGTTTAAGAAGTCTACCATTAACGCCTTCCACTTCTCAAACCATAATACTCCACCAAATCCAAACGACTACAAAGTCCACCGTCGGTTGATCCGACTGTACCGCATACAGCTGTGCTGATTCTGGAAGGATGATCTTCCAACACACTTCTTTAATTAATGAGAGAGGCAATAGAACTTTTTTTAAATCGGTAAATAGTGAAAAAACTCATTGTAGGAGGTTCTCTGCTCTGCAAATACTCGTAATGTATCTCGTATTGGTGCGTAATTGTTCCCCGAACACTTCGTCTTGGTATAATGTAACCAAAGTTAGCCGATGTGGCTACATCGAGCAGCTATCGGAACGTACTCCAAGCTGTGGTGGGGACTATATACAAGTGTTTAGCACCAGCGCACAGGTTGGTCTGCGGCAAAACACACTTCACTTCATAATGACGTCCTCTGCTTGTCGGGGCTAAAGGTGGCAGAAATGTGTACACAACTCCCGGAGGATTATCCCAATGTAAAATAGAGTTGAATTTGGGAGTACTGATCTTACTGTGTCTAATGATTCACTGGGACATACTAGAGGGACATTGAGAAATGTGGAAAAGCAAACCCAGACGTTCAGTTTGAGCAATTATAATTTATTTTGGTATATTTTTGAATATGTCTTGAATTCATGATGTTGACTCCAGTGATGACACATCCACACAACCACCGAGGTGGTCCCACCTTCTTCCACAGCTGTGCTTGCTCTTAGTCTTCTATCGCATCCAGGAATACAGGAGGTCTGTTTTTGTGTCAGAATACATTTAAAATGATAAATACATGTAGATAAATGTAAAAAAGATAATCCAATTTACATTTTATTATAAATGAAATGAAGCCCATTGACATGATGGCACTTGATAATTACTTGCCAAGAGGCTTAGCAAGGTTCATGACATTTGCATTTACCACAGTTCTGAACGAAACAAGGACACCGCCGTCCGGTTCCTAATCTGAAGCTCTGAAGTGATGAATAATTAATATTTAAAAGTCCATCAATTACATTAAGTTTGTTCTATACGTTGTGAAACGGATTAAAAGTTAATATGATTCATGTATTAAAAATCTACGTTTTCAAGATATCACAACAGAGAATCTATTAATTAGTCATAGGCGGACCGGTTTCATTTTCAGTTTACACATTACATATACGGTATTATTTTTCAAATGCATTTAGAACTTCCAGTTTATTGAGATCTAGTTTATATGTTTAATAGACTTGTTTCCCAACAAGATGAAATATTAGGCTACTATCTGATAATCTGTATCTCATCTCATTAACATGTTTTGGCTGACACCATAGTGACTTCCTATATGAAAATATAATTCTTTCTATGCTTGCTCCATTCCCACCCTCGTTGCGTTTGCCCATCCCTGTATCTATTGTACCACAGTACTTCCGGTATTTTTTAAACCCAGACACCTATGTCTGACATCCCCAGTATACACGATACCGCTCGAAAGTCACGACATAAGTGTCATCCTTTAATAATTACAGCATAATGCTCGCATTAACATTCATAATATCGGACAAATAATTATGTTTGAAAGTTTTATGTTCGATATATTATCCATAGGTAATGATTTATAGTCTATCTCGTCGGCTCCGTTTGGTTGGTAATATCAATCTGTTTTAATTTGCCGAGCCCCACAAGCCATCAAAATGAAGAATTCTGTTCTATAGCAGTTAAGAACTGCTAGGAAGAAATTTCCCATCTAAATGAGAGGTTATGGCCGATTTGTCGAGGTTTTACAAAGAGATTCTTGACCTCCCGTCGGTTTCTGATCTTCGAACGATTCTCTTCATTGACAAAACATGTTTGACATGATGCATTACATTATGGTCTGGTTTACTTACACGATAAGTTTATTCTCATATGGAAAATTCATGTTTATTCATAAACCGTTTTTCTTTTCTCACAATTAAGATTTGTATTGACTTGTCTTACGTGTGATGCCCTTTGTGTATCGCTTTGCAATACATGTACATACAATAGCAATAGCATAACTACCAGATCTTATATCCTCTTTATCTTTGTATTTTAGTCTCATGTGTTCGTCTTAAAAATATCATGTAATACACTTCGACATAATTGTCCACAAATAGCCCAAATTATGTACGTATACATCCACATTTCCATTGAAGCTACGCATACAGCATCGTGAATTTCATGTAAAATAACCCAAACAAAGGAAAGATACGATATATATGTTTTCCTTTTTTTACGGTATGTTATTCTATCCGGAAATAAAACACAGAAGATGTAGACAAAATGGTTTGAATACAGGGAACCTAAGCCTCACCATATCACGTGACACCCACGTGACCGATCAATTTCCTGTAAATATCATTCTCAATTTCCTCTACAGTCTCATGAAAACTATCAAAGGCTTAGTAATACGTTCATCATGGTCTAAATCGCAGATCATGTTTCAAGGAAAAATCTAGTAAATAGACGTTTAATTTTGGTCAGAATCCGAAATACCGATTTTATGTTTGCTGAGATGTAAGCTTGATAGTAATAAAACTTAATCTAGCTACAGTAAATACTACTAAAATAGCGGGTAAAGATCGGGGCTTTGTCCTTAAATAACTCGGAGGTAAACTTGATATGGATTAAGGTTTATATATCTGCATCACGTTATATTGACGCGCTTGTTAGAGGTGACACTTTGACGTGTGTCATGTACACTATGATAAGAAACCGCAATCAATTCTTCTGAAATGCATTGCATATGCCTTTAATAGTATAGATTAATATCACATTGTTAGTAATACATCTAGACGTACATCTATTATATATTTGGTCATAACTATTTTTCTCCAGTTAAATAGAAAATCTCGTTTTAAACAATTTAATTTTTAATTTTGGATGCTTGAAATGAGATAAGTTAGAACACTGTAAAATACTATTATAATGAACATTATATGTTTAAATAGTTTTCAAGGTATACTAATATCGCGAAAAAAAATAGTATTACAAATCGCGATGATCCTCTTATAACCACATCAGTTACGATGTCAATGTTAATTTCAATTGAATTGAATTCAATTTTTTCTCGAAAAAGTATGGTGATACATGAGAAAAACATTCAATAATTTATATTTTAAATACTAGTGGTCAATAAGAGAAATGTGATAGAATGAATACTTTTTCTTACAGGAGGGCCTGATGCTAACCTATTGTTTCACCCCTACCGGAAACCAAAGCGGATTCGAACCGCGTTCTCTCCCAGTCAGCTGTTGAAGTTGGAACAAGCGTTCGAAAAGAACCACTACGTTGTAGGACAAGAACGAAAAGATCTTGCTGCCAAACTCAGCCTAACGGAAACTCAGGTTAGTTAAACAAGTCTAAACTATTCTCTGTTTAACCAATCCATTACCATTATGTTTAGTATACTATTTTAGACATCATCGCAAACACCAACATTAAATCATTACTGAAAGAAAATTAGCATCCACCAATAGCATTGACCACAATGTAATGAAACTCTTAAATGGAGACTATACGTGTTTAGCACCAATACGCAAATTGGTCTAAGATATATATTTACAAAAGGGAAATGATCCAAAGAACACAATGACAGACCGTTTTTTCTCTCGGTAACAAACAATTTAGGTGTGACAACCAGTTTACCAAGAGTATATGCATTTTAATAAATCAATTATATAAATAAAGATGAATTTTAATATCAGATTAATTTTGCGGTTTCGTTATATAATGAGCGTTGTAAAATACGAATCCTTACAACTTTTGAAAACAATGCTTCTAAATCGATGAAGTAGAAAGTTGTAATGATTTTCCTCAGTTTATTTAGTCCTGTGGAGAAAGTCTAAGGTTATTATTACAAAGAGAAAATGCACCCAACACCGGAGATGAAGCCGAGATAGTTTCTCTGTTAATTTTCGCATATGAGACATAATAGCATACGATTCGCCGATGGATACACACTTATGACGACAGATTAGAGATATAATTAAGCAGCCTTTCCGACACAGGCTTCAAAATATTTATTCTTCGTCCTCTTTTCCTGATTGGCCCGAGAGTTCAGTGTTAAGCCCGCAAAACAAACTGTAAAGGGAGTAGAAACTTTTTACCACAACACGAAGATCGGAAACTGAACGCACGCTTACCAAGACGGAGCGTGATATAAACCCCCGACTCGAACAAGATATTGAGCGGCGCGACATTGGAGGAATCACTCTCTGAATGGCAAAGACCCCCGTTTTGCGGGTTAATGAAAATTCCGCTATAAAGTTGTTCCATTGATTCACATGAGTAGCAATCGCAGAAATAACGCACGTTCGAAATTTTTCGCATTTCAGAAAGAAGGAAATTAGGTCTGGTATTTCTGTCGAATTAGGCTTAAATTATTTCGCCGTGTTGGGATTGGGGAAGATTATCCCATTTACACTACCAAACTGTAATTTGAAGTTTGCTTAACGTGCTCAAACGCATTTAGACAATAAAACGGGGTACAAAGGCTGGGGAGCTAAGTGGATGTTCGGAGCTTTGAGTCCCAAGACTTGAGACTGAAATAAACATAGTTCGGGCTGTAATTGACTAGATGAGCAGATATTCGACCACATCGTATTCTGTACCCCATGAGAGTGTATTTTGACGGCAGATGATGGGTCGATATCTTCTGAAATGGAAAAATATTTTCCAAGTATCCCTGGCCTATTTGTTCAATCATATTTGGCCAGCGTGAGAGGTTTGAAGCGGTGGTGTGATAAGGCAGTGCCTTTTGTGTTCCTACGCATTTTCCACTTTTGGGCTGATTATGAGAGCTGGGTCTCAACTTCTCCGCAAATTAGTGCGTCAGCGATTTGCTTCTTATTAGAATAAGGAGGGTAGTTACCACGCATCTTTGGCATAATATAGAACTAATGAAAATCAGCGTAATTGCTGCGAGACTTGACAGGAATACGTCACATCGCATTTTATAGCGGTGTTCGGATTTAATCTGCACGAATTAATCCAGGATTATTACCCCTTAGGTCAAGGTGAAATCGTTCTCATGCATCTACACGTTCACATACACAGAGGCCAAGACTTAAGCGGTGTCTACATGATTTATTCGCCTCAAAATGGCATTAGCGAATGGTAATTGCACTACTTGTGAGGGGAAGTATATATACATTTAGGTGCAGTGATATGAAACATCACGTTTTACATACGTCTAGATGGTGTCGACTTCACCGGAGTGTGGTCTGCTCATTTGGGGTTATAATTAGTTAAGGTCTTGGGATAAACTCTTATAGGGGGCATGCAAGGTTTCTTTTTCTCATAAATTCAAATACAATTATGTTGACTTTATGAGGATGTTGACGGTAATTCGATGATTTGTCTGTATATTGGTTGATACCCACTTGATTGTATTTAATAGAAACAGGTAAGACGTGTATCTCAACCAAACTGGAAAGTGGTATCATTCAGTTAAAGCATATTTAAAAAATCAATAACGAAAGTAATAATGACTGAAAATAATCTGACAGTTTAATGAGAAAATATATGTTGGCGTGTACTTTTATGGTCATATTTCTCTATTTGGACTATCCTCGTATTTCTGCCGCCATTATTGTCATGCAAAATTCGTGTAAATGTATACATTTAGTATATATTTCATAGTTTATGGCACCGATTTATCAAGCATTAAAAGTTGAAAATGCCACGACAATAGAATGTCCAGTAGAATAACACCTAGACATTAATCCGCATACCAGAGCTGATTGAGGGGTATGCGATGTTTTCCTGAATGTTTTAAGTGACGGATGGACATATTTGTCCTGTAACCGCTACTTGGATGCTAAGATAAATTTCTGAATGGATGACCAACGACTGTAAACTCGTACGACTCAGTGGGTGGAAATTAATGTCGGTGATATAGAAAACTCGCTGATCGGTGGTAAATAGTAGCTGTGGCGACACATCTGGCACTGTGTAGTGTGATAAGTACTGAGTAGGTTCTACCCGATCTGGAGAGATACAGGGATACGACCTCTCGTTAGAAACTGATACGCGACAGTAAATACCACATTTCCTGGTCTTTGACCAATAGCCGTAGGTCAACCTCTATTATGTCTCTTCATAGTCTCTTTACACATTTATTAAACAAGTCAACACATGGAGATAGCGCAGGATACTCGATACCCCTTTCTCCGGATCCACCCCTGATGGGTTCTAAGCCATGCATCAACGTCAAACCTCATCATGTCACATTGCTTGGCCTCGAAACATCCACCCTTTTCTCAAATCGCAGCGGTTGAGCACGTATCTCATTCGGTCCTATCACGTCGCGTATAAGAAGGATATGCGACCGGATACCTAACAAAACGACACCATTTAATTTCAAAAATGAGATTTTTGTGTTAGTCGTTCAACTCTGATAGCCCGCGCGTGCTCGCAATTAGGACTACATTAAACATGATAATTTGCGAGTAATGAGCGAAGTAGGATTAAAGTCCTTTTAGGGTTCTGGAAACACGTTTAGACGTCCCTCAGACGTGCCAGAGTAAAGATACTCCACGCCATATCAGGGGCTGGGCTTACAATTACCGTGCTCAACTTCAATACAAGGTTTATCCGCTACTAATTTGTCCGTATCGCCGATCAGCTCACTTGTTCCACTGTTTACTCTTGTTGGGGAAAGTGTTGCCAGATCCCTCCGAGTCCGGCCTCTGCAGCTACAGAACACCCTTTCAAACGTATTTGTTCCGAGTATTTGTCAACACCTCGTTGAATAGCTATCGCCTTGCTCCTCTTCTGTACTTGACGTGAATAAAAGGTGCAGGTAACCGATAGCCTCGTGTTCCTTCCCCTCATAACGAGGGTTGTTTCGCGGATGTCATTGACGATGGCTTTGCCGTCGGTCAGGTTCCTGGTTCTGAGCGTCCGCGGGTGCCTATGTACACGTTCCGTCCCTCCCATCCTCCCGAACGCTGCCCCCTCCACCCCTCTCCGTTTCCCTTCCTCCGGTGTACGGCTTCTTACATATCCCACACACCTGCGGCCTGCCCATTGTGTCCTGAGAAATTGGTCAATCGCACTTTCCAGCCACAAACGTTTGACTTAATTGGCAAACATCTTGTTCGGGCACTCCATGTGACAAAGGGTTTCGAGGGTGCATTATTGTCTGAATGTCCATTGAATATGTTAGCTTCGTTGAAATGAAGCGGGTTTTACTCATGACATTACAAATTGAAAATCATAACATGAAATGTTGATTTGTCTCAAAATTAAAAAGAAAATGACGATTTTTAAATAACATATATTTGGGGGTTTCATTAAAAAAAAAATTAATTTGAATATGAAAACTACATCTGAACATCCCAGATGTCCATCTTTAATCTAGACCCCACGTCTTGTATGCCTTCTCCTGACGCTAATAGGCCTGTCGATCATATCACCGCTCCGCCCATCTACACCACAGCTAGCACGGGGGTCCATTTCAATAGGAAGATATTATGTATTAATATTATTGAGATGAAGTACACGCTACACATGCATAATTTGCTCTATTCAGATTCGTAATTGAATTTCAGTCTTGCCAGACCTAAATGCCTTTGTCCCGGGAGCAATATGCCTCGAGAATTGAAAACATTTCACAACTTTCCCTCGGTCTCAACTACCGGCTCGTATTAATATTTAATGAGTAATTATGAGCTGTTGAACATTGTACACAAATACCCTGAAAAAAACTGCCAAAGTCAATTTGCCCGTGGCCGGGGTGAGGCGATGCTGACACAAAGTATCTAGAAGAAGCGGGGGTGCTCGGAGTGAAATGAACTAAAGACGGTATTAAGGGTAGCATATATACCCGGTCTGGACTCGTGTCAAACCACATACAGAGCCCAATAACGCTGTCCTTGCATTGATGCATACCCTACACAGCAAGCGAACAGGGCGGGATATGTATCCGCGCTATAATCAGAATGCTATCATCACTAATTCCCCAGTGTCTGGACTCCGGAGGGGGCAGATAATACATCATATAATTTAATAGCTTCCTGTAGTCGAACACAAAGAACGATGTGCCATTTTAACACGGTTAGCTGGCTGTAATGGGCACAGCAGAAGCTTCGCTGTCCTGTCAGAGGTTTCTCTACCTGTGTATACACAATACACAGCTGTATGGCTGTTTCTTAACGTACGAGCAATCGTAGCGACTTCGCGACATCTCGAGTTGGAGATATTGAGGATGTCGTACGGTCGATCCGATTGACATAGGAGATGTCCATATCTACGTAGATGCCGTTGTAGCCTATACCATGTACAGTTTCTTGTGTTAATTGCCATTGGTACCTATCGAAGTGACTGCTCTGTTCATGCCCTGTTGTATACTGGGACTGTCCATGCAATGACCACCTATATCTTGATATATGTAACATGTTCGCATCCACTGTCTTTCCCTTCACCTTACTAAACATCACCGTTATCACACGTTGTCCTCTCAGAAAGTCACCCACTAACATTCATACCTCTATACCTCGATATGTATTTGTCTGTATGAGTATATAATCTGTCTGTCTGTCTCTCTATCTCTGTGGCTCTGGCTCTGTTTGTCTGTCCTCTCACTTCAACACACACGCACACGCACGCACACACACACACACACACACACACACACACACACACACACACACACACACACACAC
>JAVCKZ010069138.1:0-12495 GCA_034780755.1 Lepetodrilus elevatus
TAGAACACCATTTTTGACATATTCGTCAAGTAATTTACAGTTTTTACGAATGCGGTTATTTCAGTACTAATTATATCTAGGGGCGCTTAACTTTTTTCCAACTGTATATATAGAATGTGCGTAAAAATCTTTAAGATTGTCTTACGATCGTATATACACCGTATAAGAACGTTTCGAGAATAGGCCCCATGTATGCAGCTATCTGAATATTCACTGGTCAAATGGGGTCATCGTAAGTTCGAAAGGTCAGTAGGTGACACAATGGTCAAGACAAAAGGTTATATAATGTTTGGAATTGGATCAAGACACTCCCAACAATATACGATATACAGTACTTGTTGACATCACTAATTGAATAGAACGCAGGTGTCCTGACCGAATTATACGAATACTTGAACTTGTTTAATAACGGTATTATGAAATTTGGTTAAAGTCAACACACACATGTATGCACTCACATTCACATACACTCAACTGCACCCCTCCCCCCTCCTTCCAATAGACAAACAGAATAATTATGGTCGTATGTTTTTGCTTCATTATATTCATGCAAGCGGACATAACGTTTCCTCGCACATTCCTTCATAGATCAGTTGATAATTAGCGCTACGTTCCTTTTATTCATATAAAATATGATTTTAAAAAACAAAAACTTTCGAGTGCTGGGGGATAAGTACCTAAGTAAATAACAACTTTTGTGTGAGCAAATTATGCGTAATTAGTCTCATTAAAAGCATAATATCAGTTGATGGACCTGTATAATGGACAAACGAATTTCGATCTGAGACTCATTACGCTTGATTTATCCACCCAAAATTGTTATTTACTAATGTACTTAGTCCCCAGTACTCAATAGTTATCAACATATTAATATTTTATATGAATATAGGGAACGTTCCGCTATTTATCTTGTCTTTCATGAAATGCATCAACTGATCTATGAAGGAAAGAAATGCTTTTAATAATATAATGAATATCGGGAAAACAATTATAAGCAGTATTATATACTATACATGTATATAGTTATTTCCGTTCCCTTTGTATTTATGCATTAGTAATTTGGTATTAGTAGGCATATATACCCTACACTCGCCTGTATACCTGGTCACTCAGGTAAATGTATATTTATGAGCCAAGTATACAAGCATTGCTCTTATCAGCTCATGAAAAATGTTTATTTCAAGTATAGTAGGCCTACACAAGAACTGCATGTCTATGCACATTGAAATGACCATGCAAGCCAAGAGTATATGTCACTTTTTGAGTTCAGCTATATGATTTCATGCTCATACATGCATGCATGTGCACACATTTTATATGGAGACTTGGGAGTTGAGCATGACATCGTATTAAAAAAGTTTTGTAATATCTGGGCAGGTTGAGAATCAATGAATGCAGTATACTTCGGAACGCATAAACAATAAAAAGCATGCTTGATTTCTCGCAAACTTTCATTTACTGTATAGTCTACTAATATAGGTGCGTCTGTAGGACATAGGCCTATTATGTTCACAATACTCGTCATTCTTTCAAGTTATCAAAAATAAAATTCGATGCAAAATAAATAAATAATAAAGCCACAAACATAGATATAATTTATCCCGTTCTTAAGGCCCAATATTAATGCTTTCGTCGTTGGCTATTATATGCTAATACATAATCTATAGATACAGCACCTATACAAATTCGTCGTCTTTTATATAATATACTATACTAAATCTTGTATATAATATACTAAATCTTTTATATAATATACTAAATCCCAGATTATGACAAGATTATGCATAAATGTGTATATGGATATGTAGTATTAAAACTGTTCGCTGTCTATATATCAATGGTAGAGCTAGCGGCGCACCTATTGCATTGAGATATAATAGGGTATATACGGCGATCGGTTAAGTTGATAAGGCATCCACTTCATAAGAGATACAATAAGTTTTGAACTTTTCTCATCCGAGGGCGTCAACATAAACAATTACAATTCTTTATTGTGGTCACATTGCAAGAATACCTATAGTTATTACATTGTATAATAGCATCTACAGTGTTAGCCTCAAAGTTACAATTTTTTTCAAGGAGCCATTTTGCTCCTGCATATAGCCAGAAACACTTAAAATAAGTTAAATTCTGGTAGCCAAATGTAAAATTAGGTCGCCATGGCTCCCAAATTAGTCGCTAAATTGAGCAGTTACTATATAGCATGCAAGAGTATATATATGCGCATCGTGGCGAGACACAGATTACAATTTACATATTTACAAGTGAATTTATAAAAATATTTACATGTACATTCAGAAGCGATATATTACGACTATCTGCGCATATAATAGCTGGGCCAACTATTTATATTTAAAAGTACATGTGTCTAGCTATCTTATATGACATGTAACGTTATATTAATACGCAGCCCGTTTTGTGTTATACATGATGGTATAAGTAGGGCAATAACCTTATAGATTATATGAGTATGCATGACAGCTGTCCTAGCTATAGGAAGTGAATAATTGCCCAACTTAAACGTCAATGGACATTATCTGATCATGAAATTATCATACTGTTACCATAATATTTGGAAATCAATGGATGAAATAATCCTTTATCATAATATATACCTTATATAATAATGTACACGTACATATAACTGTTATAAATACTGACAAAAATAATATTTAAGGACATTTTTGGACAAGTACGTGTAATATAGTATTGCATTATTTGAACAACGAAGAATTTCAATTACTTGCAGACGCATTGGAACAAGAAAGATAACCAGATGCCTCAAGCGAATTCGCAGAAATTTGGAAGAGCTCTTCCCTACAAAATATCTGTCTGCCCAAGCTTACATTTTGGTTGTAGAGTATGCAGGCGTCAAGAATATTGTGTATATTTTTATACTCAGTCGTGTTACTGTAGTATATTACAATTTGCAAGTGTACATAATGTTTGTATACTCAAGGGTTTTACTGTAGACTTAGTCTATTGTAAGTGGTGAGAATGCTTTGTATGGCACTTATAGGCATTATTATATTGGGATATATTGGGAATGCTTTGTATTTACGCAATGGTGTTACTGTACAATTAGTAGTATTACTAGTATCCAGAATGCTTACTGTACAAATAGTAGTACTAGTATTACTAGTATCCAGAATGCGGCACTAATCTTAGATCAGTATTAGACATAAATGAGGCGATCATGATTTGTGCATTAACCATCCAACATGTTGACATTGAGAGTACGGCTTACTTACCTGTACAGCTAGTGTATTGCATCGTATTTGTATACTCCCCAGGGAGTTGGAGAAATAATTGACTGCACAGATATCCACTGACCAGGGTAATCATGTAGCGCCATGAGAATGTTTTTGAGCATGGATATGGCACAATATAAACGTTCATATTATTATTACCGGACAATTTGCAAAGATAATCCAGGCCCATCAGTCATTTATTGATATATTGTCGACTACTGTACAACTACTATATACTACCTTACTTTTTTGTCTTAGACACAAGGGGTTCGGATAGTTGTGAAATAGTCAATTTATTCAGATATATCATGCTATGTACATGTATAAATAATTAACAATACAGTCCATTTAATAGCTGATAATAAACATTCTGTAGGAGTTCCACTAATAAAGAAGGAAAGTTTGGATACCCATATCCACTGAAAATTCACTTCAGATCCGAGTATCATGGTGAGGCACATACACCATGCAGAGTAGATATCACTGTATATAAACAGAACTGATGTCTCCTGGACCAGAGATTACGAAACGTTTCTGAGTACGATTTCATGCTCAACTCAAAGGTTGGTTCACAAATCTCCAATTAAAATCTGAGCTTGAGTATAAAATCGTACTCAAAGTCTCATAATCTTCGAGGCCAGACACCACTGCACTTGATCCTTCAGTTTCAGTATTAACACAATAATATACAAGCGATGTACATTTCACAATCCTTGCCATGCTAGCAGTGCGTCTATCTCTGAACAATGCTCGCTTATTCCACCAAGGCTGTACCAATGTTAGTTGCAGTATCGCTGGAAACAATCACAAACACCAATATTTCCAGACTGACATATTGGAGTTCTTGTCCGAGTCTCCTCTACTCGAGTTCCCCATTACTTTAGTTCCAGACCGATATAGACAATTTGTTAGATGGATACACAGTAACCAATACAGATTTCAACTACAGGAATTGGAAATAATTATAATAGCTTTAAAATTCTTATTGTTAAATAATGTTTACATGATATAGACATTAAAAAAAATATCTTTAGAGGAATAATTTTAAATTCCTGGTGATGTCTAACACACTTCAGACCACATCTGAGCTACAGAGGAAGATCTTCTCCACCTTTTTCTCCACTTAAGTTCCATTTTGTTTCCAGACCGAGTTCCTGTCTGAGCTACAGAGGAAGATCTTATTCATCTCTTCTCTACTGAAGTTCTACTTTATTTGGAAACTGAAATATTGGTACAAGTTCCTGTCTCATCTCGTGAAGAAGATACTTCTTCTCTACTTGAGTTATACTTTGTTTCCAGACCAACATATTTGGATAAGTTCCTTTCGGAGCTACAGAAGATCTTCACCTCTTCTTCACTTCTTCTCTAATTAAGTTACATTTTGTTTCTAGACCGACTTATTTGGGGGGTTCCTGTCTGAGCTACAGAGGAAGATCTTCTCCACTTCTTCTCTACTTAATTTCCACTTTGTTTCCAGACCGACATATTGGGATAAGTTCCTGTCTCAACTCCAGAGGAAGATACTTCTCCACCAGTACATACAGAGATCCTTTAGCAGTGATAAACTTCTGTCTGCAACACCAGAAAAAAACAACCACGTCATAGTTTGAATCACCTTATTTACATTCATATACATTACAATATTTAAAGTCCAAATGGCTCTGAAGTCCAAATGTTCTATCACTGCGCTACCACCTGCATGATGCATGGAATAATGCACTATATAGAAGTATCCTATTACTATTATTATTATTACTATATTATCATTATTATTATTTTTATTATTATTATTATTATTATTACAATACACAGTTATATAGCGCAAATATCCAGAATAACTGCTCAATTATTATTATTATTAAACCCCCATTAAATCAGTGTACCTTTTCATGAGTAATTCCACGTCGGTTTCGTCAATAATTTTCCGGTGAGCATGACTGGCAAATGTTTCGAGGTCACTTGCTGCATTTTCCCAGAACTGGTTAGAGCTGAATAATAGAAAACTCGAAACATGTTATCACAATAAAAAGTACAAAACTATGAAGAATTATGAAAAACGTAACGTGTTGTCTAAAATATATTTGTAAAACTAAATATACACACTTCCAGATAAAATACATTTGACCATGAAATGTCAACAAAACTGTTAATGTATGCCTTATAACTTATATAGATATTGTAGCTATCTAGTATGTACATCTACGTACGCCTTTTCCACTTCCTGTATAGCATCCTTGGACATTTTCCCTGGTAAGAAATGAGCAAACAGCCCTTTAACAACGCTTGTTGAAAAACTCCCAGTATTCTTCTTGGGTTGTAGTTTTAATTTGGCTTTTGCAGCTCTGAAATAGAATGTGACGGTACAAAATATTTGTTTGTGTACCAAGATAATTGATATGAAAATAAATTCACTTGGACCTTCTCATCTAATAGTGAAATTTATTCATTAAAGTTGCCATTCAAGATTCTTTCACTTATCTTGACGGTTTAGTGTTAAATGTTGCAGTAAACCTGTGAGCACTGGCTGGTACAGACAGACCAAGGAGATCTGTATTGCCACTCTACAGACAGCACATCCTATCAATATCATGTCAGAAATAACTTTCACGAACATTGATGCCTGGACGGGATTTGAACCCAGGACCTTTGGCTCCAGTCCAAATGTTCTACCATGGCGCTACCACCTGCCCTTGGCATGCATTATGCATGGAATAATGCGCTATATATAAGTATCTTATCACTAATATTATTATTTCTATTATTATTATTATTATTATTATTATAATAATAATTATTATTATTATTATCATCATCATTATTATCATTACACAGCTGCTGTCTTCTTGTTGGCTTGTGGAGGTTTTGGTGTGGAGGTGATCATTGTCTGACGAGTCCCAGGCTTCACGGTACTTTTCCTCTCCTTCAACACAGGAACATTGAGTGGCGTGTAGACCATTCGTTTTGTACTGAAAACAAAAAACACACACAAAAATTCAGATCAACTAAATACAGCACAGGGATGAGAATGAGAAACTGTGCTTTCAGCTGAAACAGTGGAAACTGAAAAACTGTATTTTCAGCAGAAATGGGAAAAACTGTGCTTCAGCTGAAACAGTTGGGATTGAGGGGCTGCAGGCCACATCCAGGTTTGGCGAGTCAGAGGGCCTGCTCCTTTCTAGCTGTTCTGTCTGTACTTTCTGTCCGACGCATGCACAGTTACCAAGGATCAACACAGTGTAACTGCGCATGCGTCGGACAGAGAGTACAGCTAGAAAGGAGCAGGTGCAGAGTGACAACAGCTAATACTGAATCAAATACACACCCAGGAATCATTGGAATAATACTCTCGTCTGGAGACTCGTCTGGGTTCACTGCGTCGGACCCCACCTGTCAGAACAGAGCATAGGTCAAATTAATTTAAACATAAAAACTGTAGTTAAAGGGGTAACATTCAGGGCTCTAGACTAACATTCTGAGTTACTTGCCGGCAGAGCAAGTAGCAAAGGCATCAAAGGTGCATAATGTTAAAAAGTAGGTTGCCTGCAGTGCAGTTTAACTTGCCCCTGTACGTCGGGATATGTTAGTCCAGAGCCCTGAACATTGTTGGCTGAAATCAGTATACATGGTACAGTAGCAATTCATATTAGACAGCTACATTCCATACAGATGGTGACGCATCCTTGAGTTACTAATCCAGTCGCTTCTGAGTCACTGGGGAGAGAGAGAAATCCACCAGGAATACCCCAAATACACATTAACCCTCTACCTGCTGAAGGCAACCGGAGATGCACTAAAGAGCAGTACTTGTGCCCAATCCAGCAGGGAGCGGGTTAAGAATCACTGAAACAGAATTATGCGAATCCTGGGATTCGAACCCAAGATGCCTGGATTGCTAATCCAACACTCTACTGACTTGGCCAAAAGGATATCCACACACTGATTCGAACCCTAGTTGTCTGGATTGTGAGTCCAACACTCTGTGGCTGAGACGCATAGGAGAATTTAATACAATATGGCTACATAATCATTAAAACATCTTGGGCATTATTTGTTTAAAAGGTATTGTTAAATTGATATATTTATTTTATACATACATCACTATTTGCCTCATCTCCGAAGTCTGCAGTGTTGCTTGGTGGGGACTTTGTGCCTGTAAACAAACAAAGGTATCAACATTCAAGGGGAGACAACCATGAAACAACCAAGTTCCTTTGTATTTTGTAGCATACCGGTACTTACAAACTGGAATATATCAATATTATGGCCAGTTATGGCTGCTAGAAAAACTAGTTGGCCAGAACACCCGAGACTGATAATATTTTAGAGCATTTTTGTCTATTTCCCCATCGAAACATTGAAAATATGGCTTTTGAACCACTAAAGTGGGTACATTTATATAGTGACCTTCAAAATCTGGTGCCATTAATTTACAGTGATATTTAATCCAACAATTTGATGAATATTGTATCTGTACGGCATGACTGTAATTGTTTTGTTACGTTCATCGAGGTTAATTTAAAAACCGATGAAAAATAATTCATAAATCCACGAAGTAAAACATGATCAGTTATCCGTAAACATTTTTATTTTACCTCCATTGGATTCCATCTCGACACCATCATGTATTTCTTTTCGTGACCTTGACCTTTGCATGAGACTCAAGTCATTCTTCGAGCTGGTTGCCGACTTGGAAGACCCTGGCTTGGCTGCGGAAGTTGACCCCAGCTTGGCTGCAGAAGTTGACCCTGACTTGGCTGCGGAAGTTGGCAAGACGTCCTCCGTGTCGACGTGTCCGCCAGCAGAATGACGAGACAGGCCGATCTGTGCACTGTGCCTCGAACTTTTCCTGCTATAAGCAGACGGCGTTGGAGAACTGGATGAAGAATCAACTGAAGGACTTCTGTTTCCTGGTGTGTGGACTGATTGGTCGGTTAAGGTGTCCGCAATATTGACTCCACCATGGCTACTCCTTCCATGTCCTTTACCAGGATCCATGCGGTCTCCATCTTGTGAACGGCCACGCAAGTTGGTCCGTGGACTCGGTACAAGGTCCAACTCCCCGTGCATGGAGACAGACGCGTTACTGACGCTGCGATTGGAGCTCGGATGTCTCTTTTTAGGGCTGTAAATCTCCTTGAGTTTCTTCAGCCTTGTGTTACTAACAGTGTCCTTAACTGCAACGGACTGTGTGTGTTTTCCAGTGGTTTCATCCTCATTATCAATATCTTCAACAAAGTCCATATTTGACAAATGTCTCGCATGCGAGCTTCTCTTTAGGGCATCGACACTTCTTCTTTCGCTGCCGTCTTGGTTCTTCTGAGTGGCTTGCTGCGACTGCTCTAGGGAAGCAATAGATTCGGAGTTGTCTTCTCTTTGCGAGATGTCTGACTCTGCGTCTGCAGATACGAGTGAACGGTCCTTCCTAGGCCTCCCAGATTTCTCCAGTGGGGATGCAAGAGAAGACAACTCTCTGTGAGATCTCTGTACAGAAATATTCGGCAGAGACGGAACCTCACTATCTGATGATTGAGATGTATTCCTCAAAGACTGCTTCCGGGGTGATAGTTCAGGTTGCATTGGTGACCCGTCTGAAGATTCAAATGTAATGTTCCTAACAGATCTCCTTGTAGAAATGTTGGGATTCAATAGACTTTCTGCTGCATATGATGCATTCATCAAAGACTGCTTTCGGGGCGACTGTTTCGTGGATGACGCATCCGAAGAATCAAAGGTAATGTTCCTAAGAGATCTCCTTGTAGAAATATTAGGATCCAATTGACTTTCTGCTGCATGAGATGCATTCTTCAAGAAGGTTCTTTTCTTTTGGGATGAACTCAGTTTATTAGAAGACATGGTTTTCATAGGTGCCCCGTCTGAAGAATCAAAAGACATGTTCCTAACAGATTTCCTCGTAGAAATATTGGGCTCCGACAAACTATCTCCTACACGAGATGCGTTCCTCAAAGACTGCTTTCGAGGTGACATTTCTGGAGAATCCAAGCTGTAAATGTTCTTGAGCGATTTCTTCGTAGAAATATTGCCATCTGATAAACTCTCTCGGACTGACGAATGAGAAGATTTCCTCAAAGAGCTAGTTATCGACTTCTTTCTGGGAGTGAGTTTTTTTGATTTCTTGGTTTTCATGGGCGACTGTTCTGGAGTTTCATCCTTAACTGAAGTGTCGGACACATCATGCTGAGAAGTCCCACCATACTTGTTCATATCCTAGTTACAAAACAAGAAATATAATGAACTGAATTGTTCTGAATAGTCCTCCTAGAATTTACATTAAATAGTGAGATTTTCAAAATGGAACCAAAGACTGGCAAAGTATGGTAATATTTCGAAAGTAAATTAGTGATATCGAGAATAAAATATGATCTTTCCTTTACTGTTACAATTGATACTGAAAATTTAATATTATGGACCCCAGTATTAGTGTTATTTCGAAAGGTACACTGAACCATCTTTTAACATCTTCTGGTACGATTGAACCATAATGTCTCGAGGCCGACAATTTTATTTATTTATTTTGTAATGTAAATTGGTGTTCAGTCTCTTTTACACTACAGAGGCAGACATGACCTACGAGTGGCAAGTTTACGTACCTCTGTAGTCATCAAGGAATCGGTGGAATCGGCATCAAAGTCTTCATCCAATGACGACTCTGTGTCCCCAGTTATGTGTATCGGAATCCTCGGCCGCCGCTCCTTCTTAGATTTCCTGCCGTCTTTCAAATATCTCTTCTCATGGAAACTGTCAAGAAAAATTACATTTACGAACTGAAACCATTTAGCGTGGTAATAGATTTTTTATGTATTTTAGTTTAACCCTCTCCATGCTGAAGGCGAGTTAACTTGCCCGATCACATGCAGAAATAGAACACTTTGATTTTATTCAGCAGGGAGAAGGTTAATGCGTAGCAATTAAATGCAACAATACGGCGGTCGCATTAATATTCTACTTGCATTAATTTCATGATTTACAGTATATATACTGAGGATAACATTACAATACAACTGTTCTACCATGGATAATGTCAATATTAACTGCCCCGCGGGTGTGTCACAATGGAATAGCATCCTATGGCTTATATTACACATGACATGACAATGGACAACATTGATGTTCTGGTTATACTAATTAAGCACAATATAATACTAATCAATATACAGTGCTCCCTCGATATAACACCCTACATGGACCCCATTTAAAAAAAAAATAATAATAAGAAATCTTTTTTTTCTCTCCAGTTATATTCGTATTATAACGCGGGTGGCATGACCCCAACTTCAGCATTATATCGAGGGAGCACTGTACTACTTTAAAAAATTCTATAAATAACAATAAAACATTTGCATGAAAAAATAATAAATAGTTTATTATATATAATAACAATGTGTAAACAGAACAAATATGTTCTGAACACAGCCTTAAATACTGGTTTCATTGGCAATAAAATATCCAAAGTTTTTACTTGATTACTCATAGCTATACACAGTAACAGCAAAACAACACAGACATGTAGACAACATTTTACATTACCGGTAGGTTCAAATTTAAGTTAACATGTGCAGAATATTGAACATGCAGATAAAGTACATGTATCTTAAAACTGAGAAAGAATATAATCCTAATGAGTTTGAATATCGCATTGCCTAATTTGGCTTTGGTAGAACACAGCATACAACACAGGTACTGGCAAGAAGTATACAAACACGAGTATACCGGTATACAGCAGGGAGAACCCGGGATACTATACAATGAAAGGAATGGTAGATGGTAGATTATGACCATAAGCAGATCCAGACCAGAATATAACTCATAGAAAATATTTTTTAATTATAACTTTAAAAATAAAATAAAAAGATAATAAAAAATAAAACCAGAAGATTAAGTGTTTCTCAATCCCACCCCTAGATACTACCCCTTGGATACAACCCCTGGATCCTATTCCTACCCCTGGATCCTATTCCTACCCCTGGATCCTATTCCTACCCCTGGATCCTATTCCTACCCCTGGATCTGCCTATGGTAACATATAGATTGTGCAGTAGGAGGTATAGAACAACTATCCTATTTACAACATCACCTCCATAATTATCAAATATTATTCTTTGTCATATACTAGTATGATATTTTTTAATAATTTTATTATATGACAGTAACCTTCTAACAAAAGTAAATTTTAGTTTTACGACTATTTCCCATGTTTCGAGTGAGCTCGATGACCGGCATTATTAGCGTGTCGGTTATGGCCCGATTCTTTATCGTTATGCTCACTGGTTTCTTCACTGTGAATGGAAAACATTCGCACATATGATATATTTCATGAAAATCCTAAATTTACATTAGCCGGTATCAGGATATCATGAGCCGGTATCAAGACATAGCACTAGTCAGTATGAGGATAACACTAGCCAGTATGAGGATAACACTAGCCGGTATCAGGATAACACTAGCAGGTATGAGGATAACACTAGCTGGTATCAGGATAACACTAGCCGGTATGAGGATAACACTAGCCAGTATGAGGATAACACTAGCCGGTATCAGGATAACACTAGCTGGTATGAGGATAACACTAGCTGGTATGAGGATAACACTAGCTGGTATCAGGATAACACTAGCTGGTATCAGGATAACACTAACCAGTATCAGGATAACACTAGCTGGTATCAGGATAACACTAGCCCATATCAGGATAACACTAGCTGGTATGAGGATAACACTAACCGGTATCAGGACAACACTAGCTGGTATCAGGATAACACTAGCTGGTATCAGGACAACACTAACCGGTATCAGGATAACACTAGCTGGTATCAGGATAACACTAGCTGGTATATGAGGATAACACTAGCAGGTATGATGATAACACTAGCCGGTATCAGGATATCATGAGCCGGTATCAATACATAGCACTAGTCAGTATCAGGATAACACTAGCCGGTATCAGGATAACACTAGCTGGTATCAGGATAACACTAGCAGGTATGAGGATAACACTAGCAGGTATGAGGATAACACTAGCTGGTATCAGGATAACACTATCCGGTATCAGGATAACACTAGCCAGTATCAGGATAACAATATCCAGTATCAGGATAACACTAGCCGGTATCAGGATAACACTAGCTGGTATCAGGATAACACTATCTGGTATCAGGATAACACTAGCAGGTATGAGGATAACACTAGCTGGTATCAGGATAACACTATCCGGTATCAGGATAACACTAGC
>JAVCKZ010069149.1:0-12500 GCA_034780755.1 Lepetodrilus elevatus
CCCCCCCAACCCCCACGAACTGTGGGATACACTAAAATTACATAACCCTATCTCCTTACACGTATGTGGTATATATATATATATATATTGTCGGAGATATACTGTTCAATCAATGTTGCTCTTCCATGAAAAAAAACCTCACATGTCAATTTAGCACAAATTTAAACTTATGTGAGTACTGAATCATTGAGCTGAACACCAAATTGGACCATTTCGAACACATAATATCTCAGTAGTAGGTAAGTCATGCTTTCCTGTGAACACATTAATCTGCACGGGAGGACATAAACCGACGGCGAAGTCGTGGTATGCTCTACAGTCCCGCGGATCACCGTGTACCGATGGCCAGTGCTAAGCAATATCCTCTCAATAAAGAAAATGGAAAGCTTGGGGAAATTACAGTCTCGCAATGTCGCTGGCGGATGCCACGAGAGCTAGTTTATGGTGTTTGCTTGTACTGGGACTTGTCTGTTTAAATGAAGGCTTCTAGATCTGTGTGTTAGCGTTATATGCCATATGTCGGATGTGTGGAGGATGGGCGTAATGAAATGAGGTAATGTTGGATTAGGTGGACTGCTGTAGTGAAGTGAGGTCATGTCGGATTAGTTGAAACATCGTCATCGGGGTCAGCCGGAGTTATCTCCTCTCTTAGGACACACTCAAGAATATTGCAATGCATTCGTGACATAGGGGCTAGTTAGTGTGTCAATCAGTTTTGCAAGTTGGATGGCATTATACGTTAGACGAGAGAGAGAGAGAGAGAGAGAGAGAGAGAGAGAGAGAGAGAGAGAGAGAGAGAGCTTTAATTCAACAATTCATCAATTGTATATCGTATATTTATTTCTGTTAATATTTCTAAAATTCTCTAATATCGAAACTTTATTTTATCTCTCTAAAATGGAAATTCATATATGTGGAGTCTTTAATAAGAGCGTTCATACAATGCCATGAACATTGCAATCAGCTAGCTGTGGAATTGAATAACGCCCTATTAAGCTATTTGGAGATTTATGATGACTGCCATTGCTAGGGACCCCGTGAAGACGCTTCCTACACTCATCCATACTCCACAGCACGCCTTGCAGAGCGATCCCTACAATAAGTTGTTTGGGGGGCAGACCACGTTTTTCCCCCTCATCATTTATCATGTAAAATAGGGTACTTTATGTATTACCCTGTAATAGGCTCATATCCCCTTGTACAGAAGGGCTCTCTGGTTCATATACATAGATAACAAGGGCATGTACTTCATGTCAGGAATTGGCAATATGCTCTCAAAGGCGGGCACTGTATATCAACAAGAACTCGTATGACTGGAATGTAGCGAGCGTGACCTAACCACCCCACATTGAATGATGCCTACTACTTCCGAGTAGAGAGAGAGGAGTGATATAAAGTTGGATTACAATTATACTGCATGGAACCCACTATATTTGGAACAACATTCTATTCATATTACATTAAATTAAAAAATCACTAGGGCACAGACAATGGAATATGTGCAAAACGTCCTTTTTAGAGGAACTACTAGTACTTGGCTACCGTTGATAATGAGAAACTGTAGACTGCCCCATTTACTCGCTAAAAGCAGAAGGGGAATTGACGTTTTTATTTATGGGTCATTAATTGTATGCTTGTGTGGATTAGGCCCACGAGGTCAGTTAATCATTCGCGTGTACTGTTGTCTGTTGTATCTGCCTTTCCTGATCCATGACATGCTTTTTAAGGTGAAAAAAGTCTGCACTGTCTGCATGCTCTTTCCATGTGGCAATCTCATTGGCTACTAATATAAACACTTGTCCTCTTGGAGTTGATTCAAACATTTCTATATGTAGTCGAACCAATTGCTATCATGTAACTTTCGATGATCATCGAGAACCATTGACTTCCGGTTCTGGTGTTTGCAATGTCTGAGGGCTGTATGATCTGATAGATGATGACAGTGTTAATGCATTGCTGGTTTACACGGCCGTATTGCTACATGCTTAGTACTGTACGCTTCTATTACCAGTGCTCCACTTGCTTGTTGAGTTACATGTCTACCGCTGACATTTCAGTATCACAGTGAGAGTGTTGATCATCCCAGGTGTAGCGGCCGCGCACTAGCGATTTCCATCGCCGACGCGTCGACGATTTGCGCCGGATTTCGATCGCTTAGTATGCGGTGCTCCAAATATCAAAACATGCTAGACAGTGTGCGATCGGTCGGCGAGACTAAATATCGCAGTCGCCTGCCAGCGCACACTTGCGATTTTCCGTGGGCCGACAACAACCTGCGACGGAAATCGCTAGTGTGCGGCCAGCATTGGTGAATATCGCTTCATTAACGTACTATGCTTGTTAATTATCCCATAAGACATTCATACCACACATGTATCCCATTGTTCACACCATAGTTAATATCACACAATAGTTCACACCATACTATTACACATCATGCTACTATCGCCCACACCATTCCATCCTGCCACGGGAATAGATCCTCCCAGATCAGTAATGTGATTGGTCAGACCTAATTCTCCACTTTCCTGCAGGTCTTTTAGGTTCGGACGTTCATGAATGACGCTCCGTTCAATTAATGACCAGTGTCCAGCGATCAGCGGACCCATTGCCTCGGCATGTCCGTGTATCAGTGGACCCATTCCCCCGGACGTAATTACAACAAGTGAAGAGCGCTCTGGACGTTCTGTTGGCGCTGCGAGTGGGCATCTATTGGTTGTAAGGACAGTCGTGTATTGTTGACGGTGATTCACTTGAGCGTGTGAGCGTCCATGGCGACCATCTCCAGCCAGACTGTCCTTCTTGCAGATGATTGACAAGATAATCGAAGCTCATCTAGGTATATTAAGTTAGTTGTGATTCTACATATATATTCACACATTTGATGGGGAAAAGACCATTCATGCTCGCCAGTGATATTCAGTCAAGAGTCCACATTGACAATGAGTATTTTAATCGCCGTATAGCAAACCTCTTACCAATATGCAAACCGTCGGCTGTGCCATCAGTAGAAAATCCTTCAAGAAAGAATACCATTTACGCCTGTTAAAAACATGTAGATATTATGCATTGATGTTGATTTACGATTCACGCAATTACACCACTAGTATAACGTGGTACGTCGTATTCACGGTTGCAAATGAGTTCGACTTATAAGTAAAGCCAACTACATGTATTTTTATTTCGAATTCAGATCTGACCAAAGGCATGCAATGCGAAATGCTAGGTTGATTAGGTCATCGCCATTTGGGACATTATATTTGGATGCAATTTCATGTAATAACAGTTCCATTAATACATGGCTTCAGAAACATATTCACGTAATTATTACAGTATATGTTGATTAAACCATTCAGCTATAGCTATAGTATTTAAATGAAGATTAAATCATTGATATGAGAACAAATCATCGACATCGATCGGAACTAAATTATCTCGGCCCCACTTCGAATTCACCACAACACTGTAGACGGAGGATGGTTGAATTCACGTTTGTTTGGACAAGATTTGCATCAAAATATCGGGCCGAGTTATGCAATACAGGAGTGCTACTTATCGTAATGAAATAACGTCACTAATCCAACATCAATGTGAAATCTTCGAATCTGAAGTGCAAGATGGACGATGAGAACATGAATATTGGTATGCGAACAATTCCATAGAATATTCCAAACACGTATAACGATATGTCTGCACTGGTTACGTCTAATTGACCACCAGTGCACCGCGTTGTCCAGTACCAGGCCTGTAGGGTGAGTGTAGCCATGTGTACTCTAATATATCGACATGTCCCGTCGCAATTTCATTGAATAAAATGTAGTGGAGATTTGGATAAGTGTCTGTGATGGTTTTATTGATCATTACTTCTATGCTCACTACCGTCTGCTGGCATACCTCAGGACGACTGGACCCAATGATGACTGGTGATATACCTCAGGATGGCTGGACCCATTGATGACTGGTGACATACCTCAGGATGGCTGGACCCATTGATGACTGGTGACATACCTCATGACGACTGGACCCATTGATGACTGGTGACATACCTCAGGACGACTGAACCCATTGATGACTGGTGACATACTTCATGACGACTGGACCCATTGATGACTGGTGACATACCTCATGACGACTGGACGCATTGATGACTGGTGACATACCTCATGACGACTGGACCCATTTATGACTGGTGACATACCTCATGACGACTGGACGCATTGATGACTGGTGACATACCTCATGACGACTGGACGCATTGATGACTCGTGACATACCTCATGACGACTGGACCCATTGATGACTGGTGGCATACCTCAGGACGACTGGACCCATTGATGACTGGTGACATACCTCAGGATGGCTGGACCCATTGATGACTGGTGACATACCTCAGGATGGCTGGACCCATTGATGACTGGTGACGTACCTCAGGATGGCTGGACCCATTGATGACTGGTGGCGTACCTCAAGAAGACTGGGTCCATTGATAGTAGGACGGTATATCTGTCGGGCAGTATATGAGACGATGTCATTGTGGTGTTACTACTTTCATAGCCGTGGAACGTGAGATCTTAGGTAATATCATTTCAAAGGGACACTGTTTATGAGCCATCCCACGTCCTCTGGAATCAATTACCGTGCTATCCCACAATTACACGAACGTGAACAACATAAGTAGTGAACAGGTCTCTGGACATAGAACTGGGCCGACAGAGTTCAAAGACTCGCTAGAAAATGCACTCTTACGGTATACTTGACCCAGTCATCACACAGTCATGCTACCATTCAAGAGGACATAGGTTTCTGAAGTCCTGTCAAAGTGTTGTATTTATTTAGATCGCGAGCTCTCCTCTAGGATTGGATGATAGTGTGTATTTACAGTGGAAGCTATTATTATTTTACGGGCATTTCTTATTTGCATTGCTCATTATTACACAGCGTTGTCGTACCACACAATGTACTTCAGTGAGTCTAACGATGGCGACCTGTGATCATATGTGTGATTAGAAAGTAATGCACACCTATGCTAGAGGTTTGATCTTTAATTATTAGATTAACGGTGTGTATCCAATTGCCATAAGTCTCAATAATAAGTATTCATCTTGTCACATCTTGTCACAGCATATGTCATTAAGGAACAGCAATACTTAAAATAATGCCTATAGTTCGTTGTGTCATACAGTTTCTATTAACTGGAAAAGAATAGTCCAGACATAATTCTGCCAGCATAAAATCAGAACAATGATCACCAGACTGAAATGTTAATACAACTGTCTGTCGGTCTGTGTATTAGATGTGAGTTCACAGAATTAATCACAGACACTTCCTAGCGGATTCTTGTCCTGAAATAAAATCCGGAAGACCGGTATTTTTATAAAGCCCTGGAAGTAACCGGATTACATTCAAACCAGACACACCTTCACGATACCGTATTTGATTTTGGAAACTGACATCATAATCAGAAACAGTAAAACATTCATGCATGTGTCTACACTCTACATAGATTGTGAATATGAAGAGCTCTGCATGGAGCTCTGAATGTCGCCTCACAGATCAACCTTACTTCGAAGACAACATCTGCAACATGTTTGCTTAATCCAACAAGTTGTAGATTCTATATTTCAGTAACCTGTTCTACGGTGACTGATGAGGCAGTTGTATGGTGACTGATGTCATTCACTTTATCTCTATTTATAACTCTTAGGATTCTATTCATATGGTAGTCTTATGAATGATGTCACCATTCTGATCATGTCAGTGTTCATTGGCAGGCCTGTATATGTGTGCACACTGACTGGTGTAACTCCCCCCGTGTTGGTGGGATGACAATGGTATTTAGACTGTGTCTGGCGGATCTGTCATCATCCGTATGGAAGGGTCAGGATGTCTCAGAACGGAGAGGTCACACGTCTTTAGGTAGTTCATTAACTTCTGTTTGCTGACCATCAGAGGAAGCTTTCTATCATCCTGAATGACTTGCTGGACTTAGTCTGATCTGATGTACCACCCACCTGTGAAACACCAGTCCTCCTTTAGTCTACTTGTCTAGTTTGATTGTTCTCTCTCTCTTTCTCTCTCTATGATTGCATATGTGTTGTATGTGTGTGTGCGTGCGAGCGCGTGTCTGTGTTATGTGTGTGTCTGTGATATGTGTGTGTGTGTGTGTGTGTGTGTGTGTGTGTGTGTGCTATGTGTGTGTTATATGTGTGTGGGGTGTGTGTTATGTGTGTGTGTTATGTGTGTGTGTTATGTGTGTGTGTTATGTGTCTGTTATGTGTGTGATATGTGTGTGTGTGTGTGTGTTATGTGTGTGTGAGTCTCTCTGTGTGTAAGTATATGTGTATGTGTGAGTATCTGTGTGAGTATCTGTGTGTGAGTATCTGTGTATTTGTGTGTGTGTGTGTGTGTGTGTGTGTTTTGCTTGAACTATTTCATGATTACAAATTGATCTGCAGTGTGATGCTACACGTCAAGAGCCTCTACTCTAACTCTAACTAACACTAACAGATACTTACTTCTTGCTGCAGAGTACCCATTTGATTTGCAGATGGAATATAGCACATTTATGTAAATGTTTAATTATGTGTGTAACACCAGTGACACCGGCGATTAATACCACTGTATTCTACCATGTCCATATCCACGAAATCATTACAGGTTATTGTCGGAACCGTAATCGATAATGAACATTGCTATGGTCAATGGAAGTAACTTGCACAGTAATCTTGAACTACCGCTGAATATGCTGGTGATTCAGCGACACTGGAATCATATCAGCTTCAGTCATCTCATAGTATCGGAGAAATCCTTTCCTTCAACAAGATTGCCTTACTGCCTTGTGTGGATTTTGTGAAGTTATTCTGATGAGGAATTAAGTGAGGTATAATTGTACTTTTCCGGGTCCAGGGAGCTCATAATTCTCTCTTATAACTACGGGAGGTTGGTCGTCTCTATTGAAGTGGAAACATAAGGATGTCGGAATACGGAAAAGATCCGTGCACATACTTGATGTTTGCGGCAGCGTTGTATGATAGAAAACGTTTATTGGCCACGATATCACGATATTGTTATAGACGCGCAGAGTGCAATCCAAGCCAATGGGAGAGAGATTAAGAACTCATCGAATAGATACATTATATTTAATTACGAGAGTTAACGAGTTCCATGATGACTGGACTGTCTCAAAACTAGGAGCTATTACTTGGCTTGATGGTGATGGGGCTACATACTGATCATGAATGCCGTTAATTTAGTAGGGAGATAAGTCCTACCTGGGACGCTATTAAGAACACCTGCACCCTTAACACGTCATGATGATTCGTTAACACTATCTAAACCATTGGGACAAACGCATTTGGTACAATATAATTAAATTAATTTCACTATTGAAGAAACAGTATTATATGGGATAGCCATATTCATCGCCGTTCAGTCCCTCTTGTTGGTCTGCTAGTTAAAAATGTTCGATGTCAGACTCAATAACGGAGGAATACGCGAATCCAAGAATGTGCGAGACCAACGGCCAGGATGGATGATAATGATGCAACAGAGAACGATCTATATATGATTAGTTAACGCTCTGTCTTAGTTTAAGTATTTTCTTCATATTTCCAGTATAGGTTATAAAGCACTAAATTATTTGAAGTCAGTACGGCATAGATGTGATTTCTGGCCCTGGATTGGCTGGAGGTGGTATGTTCCACTGTATTTGACAAGTATAGTCCCCAGTTGATTAAAAACATCAACTGTGAACTACATGAGAACCTAATTTGTTATTTCTGTGTGGTCTTTAACATAGGTGAAGTTTACACACTTTATTCATTCTGAAAATATGGTGACGTCATGCCTATTCCTGTGAAACGTAAACAAGCAATTTGACATGTGTTTCTTCTTTGATTTCTACATTGCTGGGGAACTGAACTTTGCAATGTGGGTTGTTATGTGGTATTTGAATCACTGAATCAGATATAACGAATAGTTTGTCAGTTATCGCGACTGCAGATATGGTTAACGTGTCGCCGGAAGCTAACGTCTTGGCTTGCAATTATAAAATAAATACCACGTCCTGCAAATCACTTCTTCCGTGAGCACTCTTCATACTGGCCAGGCATCAATACTGATAGACGTAACCGTAGCGTATTATACGTGACATTATGAGCCGTACCACCAGCTGTGCTAGAATACTGACTTCCCATTATATGTGGCCTCCAACTGTCGCCCTCTCGCTGTCAGAAAACACAGCTAAATCTCGTGTCTTAATACCACGAATGCCAACAGAGATTGGAATAAGAAAAACAAAAGTATTTTAACATTACTGAGACAAAATTACCTAGAACTCTAGCATTGGGAAAATCCTGAGAACGTATCGGTATGAAGGAATTGTTGTATATTGCTTCTAGTTTTAGGGACATAGACGTATTACTGTCGTATTTCTACGATGATTATATAGAACGAGTGTACTGAACTATAGTACTAAAATATTTGGCGTAAAGGTAAACGGCTATAATAAAGACATTGTAAACGGCTTGTGAAGGTCATTTCCTGCTATAGTAAAGACACCATAAACGGCTTGTGAAGGTCATTTCCTGCTATAGTAAAGACACCATAAACGGCTTGCGAAGGTCATTTCCCGCTATAGTAAAGACATCGTAAACGGCTTTTGAAGGTCATTTCCTGCTATAGTAAAAACATCGTAAACGGCTTGTGAAGGTCATTTCCTGCTATAATAAAGACATCGTAAACGGCTTGAGAAGGTCATGTCCTGCTATAGTAGACATCGTAAACGGCTATATAGTAAAGACATAACGTGTGCCTTGATTTGTGCCCTGACTACAATACGAGCCTCTCGTGTAACGCAGACCTTGTGATTGCTAATGGTCGAGTACATATACAGGTTCATATTCAATTTGTTATCCTCAGAACTCCACACCAGATTCATGTGGTGTCTGATCAGCCCCACTCGCAGAAGACATCACCTCGCACCACCGTTATCCCCTGACCCAGACACGAGGTCTGTTATTTGGCCATCACACAGTGCGTCATTTATGGTGTAATTCTTCTGCGGAACCTGAGGTAGTGTTTAATGTTGGTTGATGTAATTAATTAGCGAGGATGAATGGCCACGGTGTCCTGGGAGACGTACAGAGACGTGCAGCTCGTCCTGGGTGCTGGAAGTTGTGAGAGCGTGGCCGTAGCCGTCTGCCGTAACACGTATATGACTGTCACTAAGGCCGTAACACGTATATGACTGTCACTAAGGCCGTAACACGTATATGACTGTCACTAAGGCCGTAACACGTATATGAATGTCGGCTGTAACACGCATATGACTGTCACTACGGTGCAGGCTGTTGGTGGGAGCTCACTTTATGGTAGTTCAGGAATTCGTGTCTAGTCTGAGGAGAATGCTGTAGTGTGCGAACGCCAACTGGATACTGCTTGTTCCCATGACAGACAGTCACATCTCTGTCAAGTTTACAGCAGCAAATGATTATCGTCTACTTTCAGAAAGACCATGTCTCTCACTGTGAGACGCACCAAGGGCGTCATAAATAAGTCTTGTTTCCACTCGCACAGAATAATAACATGTAAATGGATTAATTCAATTTTGTCATAATTGTTGACCAATGTGAACAGCTTTCAACCGTTATGATCAATATTGACGTGAAATACATGGTATCATTTCTAGCTGAACGATTACAAGACTACACATATACATGCAAGTGTTGAGAGAGCTTCATTAGCCGTGATAGATAGTGCTTGTCAATTCTAATCAGGTTGACTACAATAAGTGTTTAAATTGCTATGGCATAATGATTCTAGTCACTACAGGGCGGTAGATGGTATTTTATTGCTGGGTAATTGTCATAGAGTGTTGTCACGTATTCCACTAATTGCGCCAATTATTTCTTTGGTGTTTCCTTAACTATCGTGTAAGAAGTTATATTGACGACGTAGATGAGAAGTAGGTGACCGCCTAGCCTATAATATATCGTTCACCGTCTATTATACAACTCTTGTAACAGCCATCCATTCTGTGATATCTGCCTGTCTTCATATACGTGTGTCTGTCACTCCTTCCCGTGTAATAACAGGATATCCGTGAACTAAATAGCTTCCCAGTCTGTTTCTGATGTCGTATGTCTTTGTCCGACATCATAAAACTACACAGGGCTGATCTAATTAAAGGGGAGATAACTGACTGTTTCCGGTGGAAGGAACACAGACAGGATTCTTTGTTTCTGGTACGTCAGGTAGCCATCACTGGATCATGGAGGGTTGTCTTATTCACTCCGACAATACCCAGAGTTGGCTGCTAGTCTGTCTGGCCTCGGCTGTAGAGATGTAATCACTCTTTCCATAATTCAGACAAACAGTTCATCTAGTTTTCGATGTTGTTTTGAAGAACGCACTGTCGTCAGTTCCTAAATGCTTAAAAAAACAACCAATTTATTGAAACAAGTCGTTCTTCGCGTCACATTCATGCTGGATATGGAAGCTACTGTTTAGTAGATTGTGGAGAAAATGTAGTATCACTCGTGGCTTCATCACTCATGACAAAATAGCATTCCCGTTTCACTCGATAACAGAAAAACAAATATTTGAAAAACAAGAGCACTCTGCGAGTGCATAACAGGAAGTTTAGTATAGCGGGTTCTGCTTCGTGGCTACATTATTAGTCCCAGTATAATATAATCGTGTCGCTTCATGTTCATATCCATGCCTTAGTTTAGAACTGATTTTACTGATTTTACTAACAATACAAGACAACATATTTATCAACATTAGAATTCGTAACGTAACGCAGAAATCAAAACGATGTGAAAATAATAACAATACTACCATATTATTCGTTGACCCAATTCTAGACTATCCAGGCTTTTGTGAAACACCTCCAATCTAGTTGGAGCACTGTGGTAATTAATGTTCTTTTTACCCAAATAGATGCCCTGTTTTCATGCTTAGTAGTGATGCACTAATTAATATGTTCGTCAATTAAATTACCATTGGTAAGCCGTCTTATCTGACAAATCTTGCTCAGGTCTGCCTACAACACCACTAAAACACCACCACTACAACACCACTGCAACGCCACTATAACACCACTCAGTCTTATTGCGAGATCTGCCTGACAGTTGCTTTTCTGATGGATTTCCATAAGAACATCCTTCTACGTTATCATACGAATATTACTCTGTCAGCTATATGATAACGTTCAATTTCTGTATTTCCAATCACGTATAGTCCCTCGAATTTTGCGTCCAAATTGTATTCCCAATGTTACCCCTGCGATGAATAAACCCACAGTTGCAGGTTCATCGCGAGGTTTTACAGTTTGTTGATGACTATTATCTCGTTAAAGAGCACTTTCCTCTATGGGTTCGATTGCAAGGGAAATCAATCGCTGAACAGTTGTCGGTCTGTGGAATAGTGGCCATCTAAATAGTATGCGAGTCTTCATTACCAGCTAATTACTCTTATCCGTGTAACATTCTTATTCTTAAATTGATAAGGAGTATATCGTATGTGC
The DNA here is from genome assembly GCA_034780755.1 of Lepetodrilus elevatus. NCBI lineage: Eukaryota > Metazoa > Mollusca > Gastropoda > Lepetellida > Lepetodrilidae > Lepetodrilus > Lepetodrilus elevatus. The sequence continues at coordinate 11,531 of JAVCKZ010069149.1, forward strand.
GTGTGTGTGTGTGTGTATGTGTGTGTGTGTGTGCGTTCGTGTGTGCGTGCGTGCATGCGCGTGCGTGCGTGCGTGTGTGAGTGTGAGTGTGTGTGTGTTTGAGAGAGAGTGAGTAGAGAGAGAAGGATGGAGAGAAAGGGGATGGGGTTAGTGTGTACATGTGTGTGCATCACCGTGAACTACTCCGATGACTATGTCATGGAATAACACAACTATATCAACATGATGATCGTCCGTGTACAAAGTTGAAGATGGACATCGAAAACTTTGTGTAGAGAGATGGAGGCACATGGAGGCATCATCTTACAAATTGGTGGAAGATTTCTCGTCTCGGTCCTGAGCACAACGGGTCTAACGTGGCTGCTGATCTTCTGTTCCTTGGCCTACTTCCGGCGACTGAAGTCTCAGAGTGCCATTAGCAACCCGGCAACAGCCACAGATCGGCTTTGATGTCGGGACAAATAGGATTACAGTCTTATGCAGGTGTGTGACCGGCCACTCATTGTCTGCACTTACTTCAGGTCTTTACTGTTTCAAAAACACACGATATGCTATTTCTGCCTTTAAATACAGTATGTATGTTGCTCGTTTCCGAGGAGCTAGTATGATATATCATGGAGAGTAACTTGGGTTCACATAAAGTCATCAATATGGACAGCGAACCGTCAAGATCGTATTAAATGAAGCCAGCATTTAATAGCTGCTATAACAAGTATCAACGTGGTTCCATTTCTATATGTATCAGTAATCTCGTATATCTTGCCTAGTTATTTACGCTATAGATATAGGCATAACCTAAAGTTAACACCAAGTCAGTTTATAGTATGTGACCTCCTGACCTGATTTGATTGAATTCCCGCGGAATTTCAATGGTTTCCATTCCCATCTGGATTTTTCTCAATAATCTCACACGAACAAAAATGGTTGTTTGCCAGCTTCACAAAAGCCAGTCATGATTACTGGAAGGGGT
>JAVCKZ010069160.1:0-14102 GCA_034780755.1 Lepetodrilus elevatus
AGCGCAGCGTAATAATATGTGAAATTGACATTAGCCGCGACCGGTAAACTGTCAATCAAGCACCTGGCCTAAGAAAAGTTCGTTCATCAGAGTATGAATGCAATGTTTTGGGGTCACATGAACCAATCAGATTGTCGGATTGACAATAGATTTATTTATTACAGGTTGTCCTCCTTCAATGAGCACATCACTAGTGTTGCACCTCCCAATCTATCATATGCTCATTGTGTCTCAGGTCAATGCAATAAATAACATCATGTTCCTACAAACTACACAAAAAAAAAAACTTTTAAATTCAAATTCAAATTTATACTGTATCAATTTACGATTGATACCCTCTGATTTCCAAACAGTAGACCTTTATCCCCTAAGTAAATGTGATTGTTTTCGATATTGAAGAGTTATTAGTAATATTAAATATACATACCATTCTAACTAAAAACAATCCTTTTGTGGCTACATAACCCTATTTAACAATGTAGGTGTTAGGTTTATCATGCAGAATTGGCGTATTGTAGTCGGTCTAGATAAACATGGTCCGGGCTTTGCTAAGTCATTTTTAATTGGCCCTGATATCTTTGATACCTATCTTATTAATGTCTCACACTGATTAAGAAGCAAATTGTAGTAAGTTAGATCTAGTATATTGTCCTAGATATAATATATAATGTATTTGTGTTTGTTTGTTATGTTCAAATTATATTATATGCTGATTAACTGTAAAGTTAAAGGTAAAATAAAGAATGGAATTGAACATGAAATTGTTTTACAGAATCTGATGTTACAAGAGAACACGACGGGCAAGGACGGGCTGGAGTACACTCTCCAGTGCTCCGTCACCTGCGATCTCATCCCTAAGAACAGATCCATTCCAGCTTATGAAATACCATTTCTCTTCTATAACGGTAAGTCAACACTAAGTTTTCATATACAGTGTACTCTGTCTAAACCAGGCACTCGTTGGGACCGAGAAAATATGCCGGATTTGAGAGAGTGCCGGTTTACTCAGTTTGTCAAGAGTTCCGTCCCTTGATTGATTGCATACGTTCAGCAGCTGTTCAGATGGTAACTCGAGATTCCTCTAGCCTTCGGCTGACCATATGTGACACTTTTTATATGGTATGGTCATTGCATACCATGCCATATATAAAGTGTCATAGACAAAGACAAGATTATATATATTCTCATAAATAGTTTAATAAAAACATAAGAATGCAGGTACAAAGTACGGCAGTTTCAGGTCCGTTCTAGGACAGGGAAATGTGACTGGATTGAGGTTTGTACTCTGTTCATAGTGTTCTCGCCGCTTTAATATGTCTGAGACGGTTTGTCTACTGATACTAAATTTGTCCGCCAACTCTTTTTGCGTTGGACTTGGCTTAGCAGCATGTGCTAACAACAATTCAATCTTTTTCTCTAACGAAAGTTCAATTCGCTTGCGTTTTGCTGGTCACTCTGCCATGATACTAGCATCAGTATGACAAATAAACCTACTAATGCCTATTTAAGCATAGGCTACCCTGACACTTTCAGCTCAATGATGAGACATCGCCATTTAGTATACACGTAGAGTATTCATAATCCCATTGATCCACTGTGTACGTGATCTTCTAAGACATTCGATCGCGACCGCTAATGACACAGCATCCATTGTTTTCATAATGATTACTGGACTCCTAAGCCGATCTCAAGATCCCACTGACCCCCACTGATCAACCGCTCAAATGTGTACTGTGACAATTAAATTGCAGCCATTGTTTTCTTAGCCTATTGCTCTGCCGGATTATACAAGGTGAATTAGTAGTGAATAACGGTTCCGGTCCTCGTTAGTGATGCCGGTGTATGGAATAGAGAGATGCCAGTTTATTCAAATGTTAACTAATGATAAATGCACTGTCGCCGGCCGGGACTTTGAAATTATGCCGGTAAACGCAGATTGCCGGACTACACAGATGCCGGTTTAGACAGAGTAAATGTAGTCAGGTGTGGTATGAGATTCTGGTACTGGTCTCGGCCAGCGGGGTTACCCAATCGTCGCAAATGGGTGAAAGATTCCCATAGCGACATTAAACTCCATAAATCAGCCACTCACTCTGTTGGCTGCAGTCAAGCGGTGGACTCAGCAACTCAGCAACTCAGGCTCGAATCTCGGGATCAGCATCATCCTGTGTCAGTGATGCCCACTGTGTATTCCAGTTGTTGGTCTGTTCTCGCTGACTCATCAGACAGAGATATTCCTAGCTCCCTGCTGGCTCAGAAGTGACTGGATTAGTAACTTGAGGACGAGTCACAATGAGGACGGGGAGAATCTAGCCGGGCATGATATAAGATGCTCATACTGGTCTTGCTCAGCAGGGTTACCCCTTTGTCGCAGTCGATTATGTAGTAAACTCACAATCAAGCAACTCGGGTTCAAATCTCAGGATCGGTATGATTCTGTTTTATAAAGAACAATCTCTGCATGTGTCCGATCAATTCTAATGTCTTTGATTGTCAGATATTTTATGTTGAGATCGTTTGAAAATCAGTAAGGTGCTTATGTAAAACACATTTTATTATTAGATACAAATGACAATGAGATGACGATATACCGTAAACAATATAAAACACATTCAGTGTAATAATGCTGATTATATTATTAAAGAATTCATCAACACTAACAATGACTACTAGTATATTATTCCATTCATCAATACCGGTAGTCTATATTTTGGGTGTGTATTTGGTCAAAGTAGTGTTTGAGGAAATCAAAGCGAGACATTTAGAATCTGAAATATAGACTGTCTACAACACCAAACTATACAAATTTGCTAAGTAGTAAAGTTTTGTTTTGAAAGAAAAGAGAGAGAAAAGACATCCCAGCTGTGACTATCCAAGGAGAGGTCGGAGAGCAGGTCATGGGTCATAGGTCATTGATGTGCATACTAGTAATAGTCCCAGATATTTGGTCTGATTTCTCATCCTGATGATGAAGCTGATAATACCGTAATGATGATACTGATGATGATGATTGGAGTGACAAGTTCATCACATTTGTCACAGAATGCAGTCACACATCCATATCTCCTCTTGCGACAGAATGTGGTCATATGTCCAAAAATAATCTCATTGTGGAAATCACATGACCAAAACTCATCTCACCACGGAATGCAGTTATGTATCCAAAACTGATTTTCCCTTTGAATGTTGTCACGTGTCCAAAACTGATCTCATCACAGAATTGCAATCACGTATACAAAGTTGATCTTTTCACAGAATGTGGTTACATATAAAAAACTTATCACCATGGAATCTGATCACATGTCCAAGGCTTAATCTCGTCACAGAATTTCATCACACATCCAAAAAGGTATCTCTTCACAGAATGTGGTGATATATCTCAAGACAGAATGTGTTCTCTCATGATGGAATGTGGTCACATCCAAAGCTGATCTCTTCACAGAATGTGGTGATATATCTCATGACGGAATGTGGTCACATCCAAAGCTGATCTCATCACAGAATGCAATCACACATCCAAGAACTGATCTTGTCACAGAACGCGGTGATATATCCACAATTTTAGGACAGAATGCGGTCACCCATCCACGCTACGTTGTCGCACGCCCAGGTTCTGCAGCAACTGCTCCACAGATTTACAGGCCTTGTACTTACACCTGGCCTTGGTCACTATCGCCATCTTCCTGAAACAATCCACAAATTTGACATTTTTTTTTCTTTTTTTACCACTTAAAGGCATACAATCACAGTTTGTTAACATATTTCATGGTCAAACGTATTTTCCCTGAAAGGATGTACATTCAATTTAGGTTCTAAGTATTTTGGGCAGCAAACTAGATTTTCCACATTCCAGACTGGATTTCAATATTTTCATATATTATTTAATTTTTCTAAATAAAATAAAAAATCTCGCTGAAGATGACAACAACAAAATTGGAAAGATTTAATAAAAATTATAATAATTGTTCAAACATATGAAGTTGTAACTGTCACTGTGACGTGGTTGTTAGAGCGTCAGCAGGTCGATTTTTCAATTGCAGGTAGAGCTACTAGTATGTTAAAAGACATTAAAAGTTGGTAGTTGTTGTTCCCCTGCTTGGTACACGGAAGCTCTGTTAACCCTCTCCCTGCTGAATTAGGTACAGCTCTTTAGGGCATCTCTGGTCGCCTTCAACATGGAGAGGCCCAGTACAAGCAGGGTAGATGTACGCAAAACATACAAGACATGATATGAGTGAAGTAGTCTTGAAAGAGGTTCTAAGCCTGAAATTCAACCAAAAGGTGTCAGTCTGGACTACTCAATATTGTCAGTTTTATATGTAGGAAAACCAAAACCTACCCTGTGAAGTTCCAAGCATTGAACGTAACTGCACCTTTGGCAGACTGGTAACCACTAGAGCAAGGCGTGCAAGAGTTGTCTGCCCTGACTGTCACCACCATCAGGTGGCCGCGCTTGAGTTCCGGCGGTGCAGGAATCGTGACAGTCACGGAACTGTTGAATGTTGCTGTCGACTCCAGGAGCTTGAAGTAGACGATCGGTCCAGTGGCCAAAATGTTCTCAACGAAACGATCCATTGTCCGGATTTTGTTCAACAGGTTGTGTTTGATTCGCAAGACCTACAATAATAGTAATAGTACCCGGTAATAATAATAATAATAATAATAATAATTATAATTTAATAATAATATTTAAATAATAAAAATAATAATCATAATGTGCCAGATCCACCTCCTAAATCATTGCATACACAAAATACATGTAATGATAAATGGAAAATGATTTACATTTCTATTTTCTTTATTGAATACATTATAATAATATTCAGCATTTTATGTAACACCCAATAATGTATGGTAAAAGAAAATTAATAAACGATAATAAAAATAAAAAGGAAGTGGTCAATTATTTATTATGATGTGCATAGCAATGTTCAAATAAAAGAAATGTATTTGCTAAAATTTACCCATGAAAAGGACAATAAATGTTCACCTATAAGGAGTGAGCGAGCAATTTACTGCATAACGTGGCAGCGAGAATCTTCCACCCACACAGGGCCTCCGACTCACCTGCAAGGAAGCATGCACAGTGCTGGTGAAGGCGTTGGTTGGAGCGGTCACCTGGATCCGGTGGTCAAAGCTGGACACGTATGAGCCGCCGGACTGAGCGATGGTGAAGGTCTCCGGCTGGCTGTACTCCAGGCCGTAATTGTCCACCGTGTCGTCTGGACTCAGCCTCCACAACCCGTTCTGCATCTTCCTGATTGTCCGATCATCAGAGAATCTACGTAATAGGGCAGAAATGTGGTTGTAGATGACATGCCAGTAATAGCAGTAAATTCTTGTATGCTAATATTGCTTTGCAAAGCCCAATATGGCCGCTAGATTTCCAATAAAAGTGATGATTTATCATAGTTTTCTTCATAAATCGAATAAAAACTCAGTTTTCGTACCAGATCCTATGCATTTGGCCAAGCGATATGTCCATTACTTAAGGTGAAATATTATTATAATATTTTCAATTCCAAGATGACATATAGAAGTAAAATTCTGTTTTGTTATGGAACTTCTTGTAAATGGTCAATGTAAAAGATAATTGCACTTTTAACCAAAACAAAAAACCATAATTTATATGGTGACTGTATGATTCTTACGTGGAACGGTACTTAATACAATGAAATAAAAATATTTGTAATTATTAATAGTAGCATCTTAGAATAGAAATTATTTATATGAATGGTTGGAATCTGTGAGATTCTGCCACTTGCTACCCCACATGCCACCCCACATGCCACCCCACATGCCACCCCACTTTGCTTACTTCTTGCCGATGCTTCCATTAGCAATGACCGGATGCAGCAGCTGCTTGTTGAGCATCATCTCCAGCTGGTTGCAGACCCCCAGCAGAGTGTAGTCCGTCACCAGCGGCATCAGGTCGCGCATCGGCGGCTCTGTCCTGATGGTCCTGACGTCCCGGACCCGCGCCGCCTTGTGGAGGTTAGGCTCACTGTGGTAGGACCTGACCGTGGTCCTGGAGTCCTGACTGGCGGTGTCCTCCTCCACGAATGTGGTGCTGATCTCCTTGGTCTGATACTCCGCACCGGAGGCGTCGTTCAGTGGAGTTCTGGGCCGTGGCCTCGGTGTCTGGCTGCGAGATCTCTTCTTCTTTTGAAAGCCGTGGCCCCAAGTCTGCGACTTATCTTTCAGCATGAAATCAACCTCCTTGGTCGGAGCAGCATCTCTCGGTATCGACCTCCTCCTGGACAGAGGTCGCGCGGATCTCAACGTGTTAGATTTAGAGTTGTCGCCTGCCGTCGCTTCCTTCTTCTTGAAGATGCCGAATATCCGCTTCATGTCCTTTTCCGGCTGCGTGCTCTTCGGCATGTTCTTGACGCGGACGATGGTGTTGCCCTTGACGCTGAACTTCTGCAGCTTCTCCAGCCTGTACATGTTGTCGGGCAGCGTGTTGATCTTGTTGTAGGACAGGTCCAGAGTCTGAAGCTTGGTCAGCTGCACTATCTGAGGACTGATGTCGTAGATCTGGTTGTACTCCACTCTCAGGTACTTGAGCTCCTTCAAGTCGTACAGGCCTTGAGGCAGCGTCTCCAGATGGTTGTTGGCCGCGTTCAGACACACCAGACCCCGCATCCTGGCCACCGAGAAGCTCTGGAAGTTGTTGCTGGAGATGTTGAGGTACTGGAGGTACTCGAACTTGTCCGGGATGGCCGTCAGCTTGTTGCCCTGGATGTGGAACACGCGCAGACCCTGGAGCTTGACCAGCTCGTTGGGGACGTCCACCAGTCGGTTCTTGGCCAGGTTGAGGTACTTGAGGTGCCTCATGCGACTCACCATCACGTTGATGGCCGTGAACTGGTTGATGCTGAGGTTGAGCTCCCGCAGCTGCTTGAGGGAGTCGAAGTCCGGAGGGAGGCCGGCCAGACGGTTCTGGGAGAGGTTGAGAACATGCAGAGAGGACAGCTTACAGACGGGGATGGGCACCTGGTCCAGGAGGTTGCCGGCCAGGCTGAGGTACAGCAGCTTGCCCAGGTTCTGGATGGAGAAGGGCAGGTACCACAACTTGTTCTGGTGGAGGTCCAGGTGGCGGAGGTTGGTCAGGAGGCCCACCTCGTGAGGCAGAGTCTCCAGGTCATTGCTGCCCACCTGCAGGACCTTCAGTAGATGCAGCGAGCCTGTGGGACAACAACGTTGAATGGGAATCAGTAGGTCATATTTTTAAATGGGCTGGTTGTATTATCAACATGTTGGTCGTAATTTCAGCATGTTGGCTAAATCAGTAAATATGTGTTTTGGGTTATCAAATTGGGGGAAATGACGGAATGCTATTGTGAAACAACCAGGTTGCGAGATTATGAAATTTTCTGAGTGATTTCATGCTCAAGGTCAAATTTTCATGGGGATATATGAACAAATGTTTGAGTTAAGCAGGCAATCGTACATAAAACAGTGGTAATCTCAGAGCCTGATTCCAAGATATAATCCATCAATAGCAACAACGTCTTTTCCATAACATTGATCCATAGAAACTTACCGTTAAAACTTACTGGCCCGAATAATGATACAAATAACAAATGTTTACAAAAAACATGAATTTTCTACTGGCCCTTATATATATTAGGATACCTTTAGCATTACATTGGGAGATTATTTCACACTGAGGATTATTTCATGCTCGAGCTCAAATTTTACATGAGAAATTGTGAACAAACCTTTTTAAGCATGAAATCATGCTTTAAAAGGTTGCTATATAATCTCAGAACTTGATTCCAATATGTATTCCAGGAATAGCAATACATCCAACATAACAAGGTCTTTTCTATGACATTGATCGTTCAGAGACACTATGCTGGATATAACACACTTCACAAATCGCACCCACTCACCGACACACTTGGGCAGAGACGTCAGCCTGTTGTGTGTTAGGTTCAGCTCTGTCAGGTGCTTACAGTTGACGATGGTCTGGGGCAGCGCGGAGATGTGGTTGCGGTCCACCTGTAGCAACCGCAGACCACGCAGGTAGGAGATCATCACAGGGATGGTCTCCAGCTGGTTTTCCGACAATCGGAGGACCTCGATCGTGGTGAACTGGAAGACCTCCGGCGGCACCACTGACAGATTCCGACTGTGGAGGTCCAGTTCCACGTAGCCCTTGGAGTTGGTGGCCAAGCGGAGTCGGATCCGGGGTTTCCGCGGAAGTTCCGAGTCCTCGTTCAGCCAGGCTTCCACGTGCTTGGACGTCTTGCTCATGATTGGGTCTGGAACACGTGACAACATTATAAATTAAATAATATTATGGCTAACAAGTGTAATGTGTCTGGGTAGCCGTTCTACAAAATGATTGTTAGTGCACCCTTACATTAACATAGAGAGTTACGACACTGTTTGAAACACACAGCAATAATTATAATAATAATAATAATAATAATAGGCCACTTATAATGCCCTACATTATTATCTCCGGTCAATGGATCATTGTACACTCAGTGTTCCTTCTCAACTCCCTAGGGAGTATACAATGACATTGTTTGTACCTTAGTTTTTTGGAGGTACAATAGTCCATGGGCTACATGTGAACTTTTAATGGCAGCCATTTTGAAAACATAATTTTTTTTTTTTTTTAATGGCTGCTTAACTTTTTTGAGCCTGTGGATGTACATCTATTCCTAATGGATTAATTGACCCATAAAAATAAAAGTGAGTATAAACATCATAATAATGCTTGTGGGAGTCTTACAAGCTGATAAATTTAGCTTTCTAATAATTTCTTCAAGGTTGGATGTTAATACTCCTGGGTCCGTATGCACAAACGTAGTTCAACCACAGTTTAGGCTAAACTAGGTTTAAGCGACGAGTTATACCACTGTCGGTATGATCGTTAAACTACGGTTTAACTAAACTACGTCTGTGCATACGAACCCTGTACTATAATACACATGTCTATTTTCAGATTCGAAAAAGCAGTCTCAGATGGCAGCACTGTCCAAGGAGAGGGACAACCTTCAGAGCACAATCAGAGCGTACAAGTCCATGTTTGACACCCAGCAGCAGCTGCTCAGTGAACTCAGAAGTATGTGTCTTTATCCCTGGCCTAGGAAATAAATAATAAGTTAGCCTGATAGTGTACCCTTCTGTTCGCTTGTTGATGAATTCTGTATTGATCTGCATCTGAGATGATCGTAATACAACAAATAACAGGAGTGCGTTCGGTCAAACACTCAAGCGGCTTACCAAACTAGCCACTGTCTCAAGAGTCATATGGACCGTACATGGGACAGGGAACCAGTTTAGCTTAGCGGATTAATCAGCCCTTGTGTCTTTGAACGCACCCCAGGTGGGTCTGTCAAAGATTTTCTTTTTGAAAAAGAAATTCCTAGCAAATCCCTGTTCGTGAAAACCATTTTTGTAATTTATATTTGTACCCCAGCCTGAGTGAATAACGGTTCTCTTCTGAGTGGTTATATATTTTTGGTGGGGAAATGTTTCCTGATGAATTACTGTCCTGGTTTCAGTTTCTTCACACGAAGCGACGAGGGAGGAACAGAACCTTCGAGGAGAACTGCGGAAACAGAACATTCCAGCCACTCAGTTACAAGATGTGAGTCAGGGGAGGTGGTCGGCTTAGCGTAGTGGTTGAACTTAGTGCCGGAGGTGCAGAAATCGAGCCTGCCCTGGGGGCCCTGCATCGTTGGTTATGGATGTCAGGCGGTAGCGCAGTGGTAGAAAGTTTGGACTTCGGAGCCAAAGGTCCTGAGTTCAAATCCCGCCCCGCCCGGCATTAATGTTCACGAAAGTTAATACTTAATTTAGATTGCATTCACCTATTCAAAGGAAAATGTATGTATTTTATTTTGAAACTTACTCTGTTTTATAAATGAGAAGGAAAATATGTGCACATAGTAGTTCAACTAGGTGGTGTTCCATTGACAGTGTTGGACGCACATTCTGGACAGGGGGCTGCTCCTTTTTAGCTGTTCTGTCCGACGCAGGTGCAGATACACTGTGCAGTGTTGATTCTTGGTAACTGCGCATGCGTCGGACAGAAAGTACAGACAGAACAGCTAGAAAGGAGTAGCCCCCTTTCCAGAATGTGCGTCCCACACTGTCAATGGAACACCACCTAGTTAAACGTCTTACTTACAAGCAACTAGTATATCTGTTGTTGTCCAGGGTGGCACAGTGGACAAGCTGATCTCTGCTCGTATCCAGGAGCGCGAGGACTTGCTGAAGGTTCAGAGGAGAGCGTGTGGTCTGGGGCTCGCTCCTAGGGATCCAGATGTACTCGGAAAAGTGAGCTTTTTCACCCTTCTTGCCTAGCATATCATTAGATCCCTTGTCATCGAATGCTTGTAGTGTATTTCTTAGAGGTGAGACAGCACTGATAGTCCAAGATTCTTCTTATATCATGTATTCTTGTCAATCACATCTTTTCATTGTTATCATGACTTCCAGAATGGGTCACTATGTAGGATGTTGATGCATACTGTAGCTGTTTTGATTTGTTAGTTTACTAAATAGACAAGACTGATATGTGATTGTATAATTCTATTTTATTTATTTTCTATTTTCTGTGTAGATAGCACACTTGGGTCAGGTAGAAGACAGTGACATTGCTCGTGTCATGTCATGGCATATGTCAGCCGACATGGACTGCGTCGTCACCCTAACTACGAAAAAGGTAAGATCTTTCTTCTAAAGTTTTACGTGAATCATATCCATTTATAATATTGTACCAAGTGAAAATTTTATTTGTAATTTTGTCGAGAGTCAATATCACTCCGTAATAATTAGCAAGCATTGGGTGAACCCATACCCTGCCTCACAGGGTAATCAACTCATTTGATTAATTCCACAGTTGAATGAAGGTACTGAAATTCAATGAGCTGTTTGTAGAGGATGGGGTGAACCATGCTGTGGATTTATATAGTGACTAGTTTTCTTTGTACTGATAGGCAAAGGAGATCTACCATGAAACAAATGGCAAACAACAAGTGCTACCGCTAGACTCCATCTACAGGAAGAACCTGCCAGACTGGGGAAAGTAAGTACTTGCTAAAGTCGGTGTTAGTATTAGAGAAGGGCGGGATGTAGCGCAGTGGTAGAATGTTGGATTTCGGAGCTAAATGTTCCAGGTTCAAATCCCGCCCCAATTCCAGGTTCAATGTTCGCGAAAGTTTCATTGATAGGATGCACTGACTGTAGAGTAGCAATGCAGTTATCATCCTTGGTCTTGTCAGTACCAGCACTACGGATGTTACACGTTTCCTCCTGCCCTAAACTGACAAGTCGTGATATTAGTGAAAGATTCTAGAAAGCTACTTTAAACCCCAATACAAAAATAATAAAAAATAATAGTAGAGAGGACTAATATGGTTTATGTTCTTAATTTTATTCTGTAATTTTAATTTTGAATGTGCATCTTAGAATCCTGATTGTTTGTGTGTATTTAATTGCAGTGTTCAAAGTTAGAAAATAATAAGGGGGTCATTCTCCATAGGGCCAATGTTAATGGAGGTCAAATCTGTAATTTGCAGAGATCACACAAATACCTTTAACATTGCAGATTTTCAAATGACCCTCAGACTCTCTTTATATTTGAACACTGTTACTGTAATTGCATTTGTATAATGGCTTGATTTGTCAAGATCTTACTGTTAATAATATCCCAGAATCAATATGTGATATATTATTTTTCCTGGAATAATGCAAATTTATTTTTAAAATTCCAAAATTCTTACCTTTCATTTGGATGAATTCTCTGTTTCAACTTCAGAAAGTAATTCCTATGCTAACTCATCGCTCTCTGTATCCATGGTCTCCAAGTTCTATCTCCTGTGGTTGTCACTGGGCAGGGGTATAACCATGGTTTCAGCCAAACTATTCAGCTTGATTATTGATTTGTAGTTAATTATTGATATATTGACTTGATTAAAACTAGAGGTATGCCTTTCATGTGAATAATTGATAACAATGTACAGACCAGCATCTGTCTTCAGTAGTTTAACAGGGCATCTGTGATGTTATTGTTATTGTTTAGAATTAATTGTTATACTTGTAATATTATTATGAAATAATATTATAAGTAAAATTGAAAATAATAATCATATACAATAATTTTAAAGTTTTAATAATCATTTTAATAATAATTGTTGCAATTTACCTGCAGAATTGTTGCTCAAGCATTTTTATATTTATAAGAATTTTAATTAATATTTTATTATATAAACTAAATTCTGCCGGAAATGGAATAAACATTAAATTATTGATTTCTATTGAAACCTGTTTTAACATATTTCTTTTGTATAACTATTCATGTTTTTCATTCATAATTGAAAAGTTTACTGATAATATGCATGAATTACTCTTTTACTGAACTAAATTTGGCAGTGTAAAATATATTAACCACAATCTCCAACTATCTGCGGCTTATCTGGTTGGCACCATCAGAACAAATGTTAAGCTACTGGGTAATTAAAAATCATAATATTTTTCAATATTTGTGAAACTTCATGTTAATTATATTGCGTGTTTCAGGCCACTGCCTCACATTCGTTTCCGATCCAGTTGGAAACCTCCCGGAAACCCTGTGTATGCTCGTGACATGCTCATGTTGCCGCAAGACGTGGAAAACTGTAGGATAGGTACAAATCGTATTCAGTGTTGGAAAACTGTGTCTGTCCCAGACTGACAGAGTCACTGAAAGACTGGGTGTCGTTTCTCGAAGCTCTTGTAGACCGTAGCGCTCTCGTAAGTCCCGATCTCCATGTATAAGAGATCGCTACAAGAGCGCTTATGGTCTCTTAGTAGATATGAGGTTCGAGAAACGATGCCCTGGAATTTGATTTGTTATTGCCGATCGCTAGGGCTGGGATCTTTTCCGACCAGTATAATAACCTTATTACGAGAGCTTTGGTGAAAGAACGGGAGTTTTTTATTAAAGATTTTTTGAACACTGATTGAACTTCTGCAGTGTCCCTAACATTATCTGACTGGGACCCAATTTCTTTTCTGTAGTTATTTCTCCAGAAGCTTTTTCTGCCCTTGTCCCTTTATTAATGTCGCCCAGAATCGCATCTGTCCTCGCTTCAAATCGTATATCTTTGCCCCCAATATTGTTTGTCCTTGCCCCCAAGCTTATTTGCCCTTACCCCTACTCTTTCTGTCCTTGTCCCCAAGTACATTAATCCTCACCCCTAGTATTGTAGTCTCAATATCATTGTATTCTGGGATCAAAATTAACACTCGCCCACAAACCCAGGCCATTTCTCCCAAGGGCTAGTAGAAATTCATAACATTTGTTACTATTAGTTTCTATTACTATGTATGTCCTACATTGAGTAAGTATAGAGTATGACTCAAGTCTTGCCAGGGGGTCCTTGTTGTAAATAGTTAATGTCCTGGCAGACCAGGTGATCGTGTACTCTTCAATTGCTAAGTCATGTGAGAGATGGCCTTGTGATTAGATCGATAGCATGGATTCAATGTTTAAAGGCACGCAATCACACCCATAATAATTAACACTGATTGAATCAATAAAAACAATTTTAAAAATTAAGAATTTAAACAAAATATAATAATAAATTGTTTTAATCCTACTGGTGTGTTTGCTGTTTCAGTGTTCGGCATGTTGCTGGGTGATACCATGATTCTAGACACGCTGGATCACGCCAACGGTTACAGACAGGAGGTGAGTTGTCACGGTTACCTCTCTACCAGAGTCAGTTAGTAGGGCTGTTTCGTTTTGCTACTGGCTCACGCCCAATCGGCAGCCGATTGACCTCGTTGACCAGAAAAACGCACTCGATTTGCCCAATATTTTGAATATAAGCTGCATCAGCCGATTGCTTGCCGGTATCTCGTAAGCGGCAAAGCGTGGGCGCTCAGAACGTGGAAATTTGGCAAATCGAGCGCGTTTTTCGGGTCAGCAGGGTCAAAGGACTTGCCGGATCAAGCCAGCCGATTGCAAAACGAACAGCCCTAGTGATAGCGGCTGCAAGTGGGTCATCGAATGTTGAAGAGTATCATTTAAAACTAGGAATTCCGGTGATAAGCTAACAGAAGTCTATGCATAGAAGTGACTACAAATCCAA
>JAVCKZ010069171.1:0-27985 GCA_034780755.1 Lepetodrilus elevatus
CTCGGGCCCTTGGGCCCATAGAATTTTGGTCATATGGGCCCATGGCCCATCTGACCCAAATCCCAAAGTGATCCCTGATATCTGAACCGTCAAATCTGACTTTGTTTATAAATAAATTCTTAAGAAAATGCCCATTAATTGTAAATGTCCATATTCACTCGCTCACCACTGTTGGGATGCCTTCAAACTACAGGACAATTACCAATTTAATAATTTTTCCAATTTCAGGTTCTGGATGAAGATTTCCGGAAGTCGTTCCCCAATGTCAACAGATGGTTCACAACTCTGATCAACCAGAAGCAGTTCAAGGCTGTTGTGGACTTCACAATGTGCTCAAAGATGGCTCAGTTCGATTGTTAGTTTAAAATATCGATTTCTATTGCGATATCCATAAGTCATGATAAAAACTAACTGCTTGTTACGAAATCGCTGGAACCGAAACAGGATTTGGATTTCAGTTTGTACAATATACTGATGGAAAAATCATTCATATCTTGACCGATCAATGATTGATTAGAAATGGTTATGCTAAAAGTAGACCTCGCATATAATGGCTTCGCATAAATGGGACACTAGCCTATAACGGACTGAATCTGAAGTCCCGGTCCCTTCTTAACGCTAATTATGGCATATGCGTATAACAGACAAAAATAGCCGATCCCAATGAGTATGTTGTATGCGAGGTCTACTGTACTTGATTTCTCTTGCCAAAACAAAAAGCTGATGACAAGTATATTATATGTGATTTACGGTACTATAGTTTTGATAAATTGTTGGCAAAACTAAAACATTCAGATCTGTAAAAATTAATTACTTCATTTATTTTTACAGCGCCACGAAAGGCCCATTTTACAGTTTGATCAGTCATCAAAACTTGTTGAATTGACTTTAATGATTATTTTCAGCAAAGAAGTATGCCGATCTCCATGCAGGCCAACAGAAGAAAGATGGAAAGAAGGAAGGAAAGAAAGAGAAAGAACCCAAGGCCGTAAAGAAACCAAAAGAAGAAAAACCCATGGAAGAGGTATAGTTCGTTACTCGTGCTTAGATTTTTCATATGATGCCTTGTACTGCTATTGTAAAACGTAGACTTTTGAATTTGATAAACTTAGGCACGGTGTAGATAGTTGCATGGACGATAGTCGGGACTTTCGGCCCTATGATCCTAAGTTCAGGCCCAGGTTTTTAACATCAAATTATACTCTAATCCTACCAATTTTTTTATCATGAACTTCTACTCAATAGTTTTTTAACCTTGGAGTTGGGCTATGATATTTCCACAACGATTACCCCTAAAATATATTGTAGAGCTTCATAAATGATGCAGACTAACAGCAATTTAAGTCTCAGTTTTGTTTAGATTGTATTTTGAGGATCATTTCGTATCTGTGAAATATTCATACAGCTAACTAAAGCATTAAAATAAATAATATATTGAGGGTTGTTTTGACTTTCGAATTGTGCAAATCTAGGGTACACAATCAATAACTACACGTTAAATTGTTTGTTTGCAGGATGATGAAGTACCCAGAGCCAGGGAAAACAAAGATCCTTTTGGACCTTTCCCTAAAGGGTAAGTGCAGTGTACTTACACTGACTTTGGGGTCCATGCAACCAGCCTTATAATGAAAGTCACCAAAACAAATTTCATGTTGTTTAAACAGGAGGTTTTACAAAAGTGGCAAAGCAGCAAGATCACATTACTTTAATATAAGTGACTTGTACACCAAAATCATTTATAGAGCTGATGATTCTATACCACATACTGTGATCGATTCCTTGTCGCAAATGGGTGAAAGATTCCCGCAGCGACGTTAAAACTCCATATTCATTCACTCACTCCAAATGATCTGCTATCGATAAATAAGCTCATTTTCTGGGCAGTCAGTCGTTTATTTACATGGCTTGTTAGGTTAAAGTGACTCATTGACCAAAATCAAACTTATAGAGATGATGATCCTGCATCACATATGCTTATTTTAAGTCATGTATTTACATAGCCTGTTATGTGAAATCTGCAGATTTATTTATCCATCGCTTATTGGTGAAATATTTCCGATGTGACGTTAAAAACAAAATTTCACTCGCTCGTTTGTCCAGTGGTCGATTTATTTGGGATCTGCAGACCAGGGCTTGTCTTATTTGACATAGCTTCAAGAACAAGATTAGAACGTGTACAATTCCAATGTTTTGATACGTTATACTTTCTTTTCTTTCTTAGAAACTTTGATTTTGATGAATTCAAGAGGACGTACTCCAACGAAGATACTTTGAAGGTTGCTCTGCCATACTTCTGGGATAAGTTCGAGAAGGACAAATATTCCATTTGGTCCTGTAAATACGAACAAGATCTCTCCAAGAAGATGACCTTCATGGTGTGCAATCTTGTGTCTGGTGAGTAGATTGGCCAACATCTGGCAGAGTTTATTCACTGCTCTTTAGGACATCTCCAGCAGGGTGAGGGCTAAGAGTGAAATTGACGGGGAGCATGTGCGATGTGTTGGAAGTATACTACGGTACTCCAAATTTGCTAGGATCACTATTAACCCTCTCCCTGCTGAAGGCAACCAGAAATGCCCTAATGAAGTACTTTTGCCTAATCCAGCAGGGAGAAGGTTACGTGTGGTATTATATTACATGTATATTATATTACAAAAATGGTACGATCCTTAGCAAATTTTGAGTAGTTTAGTTCAAGCTGACTGGAAACATCCTGTTTTTGTATTCAACTCAGAATTGTGTTCATAAAACGTCATGTGACGTCATAGTCTGAGTACGTTTTTGTGCTCAGAAAGTTTCGTAATCTCGAGGCCTGTTTGAGAAAGGTATTTTCCCCAGACGTATCACGATCAGTCTAGTAGTTAATGTTTGGTCACATAGCATTAGTCCCCAGCCCACGCTTAAAAGCAAATGGAGTAAACATCCTAGGACAGTATTACCTAGAGTTGACGCTCAGGCATGGACGAAGGATTATCTGGACAGTTCCAACAACGCAATCCGTCCATCAATATGTATTTGTACTGACAGTGGCACCAATACAAGACAATGTGATTTGACAGGCCCTTGTCATGACCAGTTCATACAAATGCGCTTCTATAATTATAACTAGTACTGCTGTGGTTTGATAGTTCAATTAAATCTACAGATATCAAATACAGTCAAATATATAATTCATATGTATACTTAGTCTCTATATCTATCTATTTTTTTCTTATTTTTCTTATTTTGTCTCTCTCTCTCTCTCTCTCTCTCTCTCTATCTCTCTCTCTCTCTCTCTCTCTCTCTCTCTCTCTCTCTCTCTTTCTCTCTCTCTCTCTCTCGTAGCGCTACGACTGTTCTGTGAAACGGGCCCCTGGTTCTTGGTATCAGATGGTATCGGTGTGCGAGGCGATACGTGATTAGGGTACCTGCTACCCGCTGCCAGAAGTCAACCAGGATGTGACGATCGGCGGGAGCGACATGCCTGTGTTGTGTCTCCACTGTACCAGGCCCCTTGCCTCTCCCAGATAGATATAGCCCGTCCCTTATGCAATATAAACAAACCCTTCAGGGTCATCTGTGGACAGTGAAGCAATCCCGATAAACTCCGCCACACAAAGGACGTGACCACATTGTCAAGTGTAAGCATCGCTGATGTCGGGGAAAGTCGGCAAACAAACAAACTTACTTGACCTTAGGGAAGGAGCGGAAAAAATCCTATTTGGAGTAAAAAGAAATATTTGTGCACTTGACATTAGGAAAGTACTTGTATGTCGACATTTGAGGTTGGGAAGTTTGTTGACAGGGTTAGATGTATGTAATTACATGTCCTTTATGAGGTGTCAACATCCCACTTTATGTTGACCGTCTCTCGGCTGACTCTTTGGTCCGCCAATTAGTATTCGGGTCTTCACTTACGGCTGTGCTATAGGTACGACTAGAGTGCAACCAGATATCTCGGGATTACCACTTAAATGTTTGGTCACCGGTCTTTTCCTGTGACGAGACACAATACGATAGTAGTCCGTTAGATTCTCGGCGATGCTGTTGGTGTTTACTTGTGTTCATGAGTAGATCATCAGGTTCTTGGCGATGATGTTGGTGTTTACTTTTGATCATGGGTAGATCATCAGGTTCTTGGCGATGCTGTTGGTGTTTACTTGTGATCGTGGGTAGATGTCTTGGGTTTATGACTTAAATATTTGGTCACTGCTTATCCAATGATAAACTCAGCTTTTCGGTTATGTTAGAATTTACTTCTGATCGCGGATGTTTCGTGAATGTCCCACGGCACCAGGATTTGAACTGAGCGATTTTCTTCAATGAGAGTCGTAACTGATTGATCACATTTTAGTGACCCTCGTCTAATCCTCAAGGTCACACGAGACCAGAATAGCCAATCTCATTCAGCTAGCAGATTTCTCTCAGTTCAGTGAATATAAATTGCATTCGTACAAGGGAAAAAAAATCACAGAATTTGTGTTTGTACAAAGCATAACACTGATTAAAAAGGTTTCATGTGGTTGATTTCTCACGGTTGCATTATTACAATATATTGAAATAAGGAATGTCCATTATAACTCGTATTGCTATATAATAGCCATAACATCAAGGTTGCATCACAATACCCTGAAATAAGAAATATCCATTAGAACAAATGGGTGAAAGATACCCGCAGCGACGTTAAACTCCATATTCACTCACACATTAGAACTCCCAATACATATACACAAGAACACTTGGCACATTCTCTGTAATTGCTGAATACATGCAAACCTTCTTATAAAACATTACATTTTTTTTCGTACGAGTTAATACATTTCAGATGTAGATGCGTGTAAGCTCTCATAATGGACAAACCAGAATAGGCCTGGGTTGTATGTACAGCTGTATGTGGGATAGAACGCGGGATTCCTGAGCTCGAGCCTGGAGCTGGTGGAGAAGGTGCAACTTATCAGACGTCCATGTACATGTTGGTTTACGCCATCTGCATCCATCTCATTCCCAGCAAGAATTCTCTGAAACCTATTGTCATTGTTTTCCTAAGAACAATAGGGTGCTACTTATTTTGTGTTTACAGTACTACCGTAATCTAAAGTGTTCCATACAGTTGTGTGTATCAATGTTTGTGTATTGTGTTATGAATACTAAAGTGAGCTTGACCCAATGGTTTTTATTCTAAAGGTTGTTGTATACTTTGTATTGTTAGCATTTTACATTTGAAAACAGGATTAGTGAATTACATTTCTTCCATAAATATTATGTTATCCCGTGTAATATGCATTTTCAATGTTATCTTCTTTGTCCATATTATCTTATTATCATATTAAATGGTTTAACAATATTTCACCCAATGGCATTATAATTGATTAAATTCCGTTCATTTCATCCAATGATATTTTAGTTTACAAAACCCGAGCTAGTTAATTGTCTCATCCCCGTGTTGCTAGTCACTGTATACCTAGTATCTGTGTACTAGCCGATGCGCACATGCTGTGTTTTGCGGGTCGAATCAACAGTAGCCATCTTGTATTTCTTCCAGTGCATGCTAGAGTTCCACCATTGTTTACCTTCTTCTTGTGGGGTCACAAAACTGGCGAACATCCAACTTCTATCAAAGCCTTTTCATCTCAGAATCTTCATCGCCAATACCCATTCCTAACTTTCATAGCTTTTCAATTACCTTAGGAATCTTTGTTAGGAAAATAGTATCCAAAAATTAATGTTTCGATATCACTGTGAAGACATTGTTTTATTTGATTTTTTTTTATACTATTTATTTGGGGGGTAAAAAAGTTGTGTGGAAGGCCTTTAGGTCCATGAAAAACTAATTTGTGGGTAAAAACAATCTTCGAGTTGCAGAACAAACAAACGTGGGTTTCTATTTATCGACAGTGTGTATTTCTTCTGTTTGAAGTTAACCCACGAATGTCGCAAAACACCTACCACCATAGGGCTGCTACGGAACAGACGTAGGTTTTTTTAATTCTCCGTGACCTACCACAAACAGTTTGAAGAGAAAGATAAGCGAATCTCCCTGGAGCTAGTTTCCATTTCTGTTTGACAGCCAGCGTAGAAAACAATACGTTTGCCCCAATAATTACACCTTGTCAAAAGAACGTATCAACTTTACATTTCTTCTACCTTTAAAAAAACGTGACTATTGTTAGATTTACCTTCGTCGTTGGTGGTTCTCTCGCTGTTATGGATATTAATGGTCTCGGCTAGAATGGCAAAATAACTACTGCGTATTCGCGGACTGAATAAAACTCAAGTATAATCTTTTTTTTCCATACTCTAGTTATTTTGGAAGTAATTTGGAAGATGATCTCTGACTTTTTAATGTAATTACATTCTCATGTAGATAGGGTTAATTGATTTTCTAATACATGTGCACAAATACTACAGGGAAGAAATGTTAAAAATCTAACAACTATCTGACTTATTTGTAAATTTAAACTTCTTTTATTACATTTTTCTGTTTAAAGAAATTAATTTGAATACCATTCATGTAATGGTACTGTGTTTACCATATATGCCACATCATTTTAACCATCTCCATGCTGTAGGCAACGGGAGATGCCCTAAAGAACAGGGTATGTGCCTAATCCAGCAGGGAGATAGTTAATGCAATAATGATCTAGTATAGAGCTAGACAGTAAAGTAATTAAATTTTTTATTTTTTAAAATTTTAATTTGGGTTTAGAACTGTTTTGAAGATTAGTTCACTGTCAATTAAGGTATTTCAGGATAGAAGTACAGTTCCTATACTACAACAGACTGACCACACCAGCTTGTTCTTAGTGTAACTGACCCTAGCTAAGAACCACTGGTCTCCTGCTGTACCTATACATGGCTGATTAACAATGGCAGCATGCCGTATCTCCCCGAGAGATGTACCGCAAGATGTACCGCGAGATGTACCGCCACCGCCACCCTCCACCACTGCTTCAGGGGAACTATCTGGGCTATCAGTGGTCGTACTCCGGTCAAACGATCCCCCTATTCTTTACGATGTTTTGACAGAGGCGCTCCGACAAAAAAATCAAAGCGCAAACTGTTGTGGTGGAGAGGAGACCCCCCAAGGAAGATGTTTCTTGAGATTCTTTTGCCGGCGAAATATTTGCCTGGTGAACCGGAACGTGGCCAAAACATTGCCAATCAGCCAGCTCATTGGTAAACCATCACCTCAGGTAGGCCGGGGGAAGTCTGCGATAGCTCTCATTGTGGGAGCGGTCCGCGGTATCCTTCTCGAGCCTACCTGTTGGAAGATAACAATGGCGTAACATTACTTCCCCTGCCTTGGGAGGGTTCTAACTGCATGAGTAGATCTAAAAACCTTCCGCTGTGTGTCTGGTTCGTAATGGGCGCTGTTCTGACAAAAGAAAGCGAATTTGTTTTGAATGTAGAAATATTTTTCTAAATGGGCATGATAAGCATCATTAATTTTTTACCTTGTCAGAAGTTTAATGGTTTTGTGTCATTGTCAATTTTAGAAATCCGTTGTGTAATGGATACTAATTTTGAGCCAGTTTACATCCGAGCGGTAAACCAAAGTCTGAATTCTTTCTTTCAACTTGTAATAAACTTGGACATATTTCTGCGGCTTTGTAAACAGGTTATGACATGTTGTAAGACATCTTTGTGGTTGTGTTCCATTGAAGCTGATGTTCAAATCACCATCAGATGTGAACGGTGTGTACATACATTCCAGTGTTTGTTCGAAGGTCGTACGTGGAAGTGCATTCATGTGCAGCGGGCACATCCTTCCTGAACATGCCTCCACACAGCTCCACGCGGCTCCACATGGCTGTCCGTGTTTGGACACGTGGCAATAACGACCTACGGCCACGGAACACGGAACACAGATTCCAACAGGAAAGTGAATTCCCGAGGTCAAAGGCAACGTCTGTTAATGTGAGATTTCGGGAGATCTGGCTCCACCCTTTCCCTATACGCAGACGCTGCCTCAAAGGAAGGAATTCAGGAATTATTGCGGAAACAAGATTAATGTGCGCTACCGTCTTCCACACACGCCTTCAAATCTATGTCGTATAAATTCTGTGGAGTGTTTGGTTGCGATTCATCTCAAAATTGACCATGCTTTGATCAAACGAGAACCTAACTATGAGATTGTTATTTATTTATTGTTTTGACATCTAGTTTATTATGAAGCAGTCTGTACATTGCAAGGCCATTGGCTCTTTTGAAAGTTTAGACTAGCTTACCCTGCCTGGACCGTGAGGAGATTAGACCTGCCTTTACAATAAGTGCCTGGTCAGCAGTTTTTACCAGCATGTCCACTTTCGATGCAAAGTTTACAATGATCTGTGATCAGGAAGATGGTAGCCCTCAAAGTCGGGCGCCATTGCCAGTAAGTGATGACCGCTAATGGGGAATCATTGCAGGAGCACAATATTAAATGTGTCCAAGTCATTGTCGCAGGCTTCTCTTGTACACGGGTCATTAGTGGAGCCGCTCGTCGGTGGGGCCTGGGAATACGATCATGTGAGGTGGGGCTGTTTGGAGGGCGGCTGTGAGGTAGGGGTGTGAGGTGGGTAAGGCTGCTTGGAGGGGTTCATGTGGGTGGTGTTATCAGGGGTGCATTCAATCAGCACAGGGATGAGTAAGACGCTTAGCTAAACTGGTTTCCTGTCGCATGTACGCTTCATATGACTCTTGAGACAGTGGCTAGTTTGGTAAGCCGCTTGCAAGCCCTTTTGTCTTTGAATGCACTGTGGGATACGCTGTGGGACAAAGATACTCATGTGCCAACTTTCTGATTATTAAGTTAAAATTATTATCAAGATTTTTGTTCATGTTTATATTTCAAAGTCTCAATTTCAATTTATCACATAACAAATGTATAAATCAAAACTTTTTGATAACATTTTAGACAATCGTTATTTGAATTTCTTTTTGTTGCTTTAACAGCTTTTCCTGACAAGGCTAAATTAATAACAGAAAGGATAATGATGGTTCTGTGTACAGTGATTTGTATCTAAGTTTGTAGCATTGTCCCTGAGCCTGAAACTTCAAACCTAAATGTTGGCAGATCAGAAGAAAAATCAATTACTCTGTCGCTGCCTAATATATTGGCTAGGTAGCAGTCCGTTCCTAACTGCCCCAATAAATCAGTCTGTCCCTTAGGGCCCATATCTCACCCCGGTACCGCTGGCCAGCACATGCTAGCTGACACTTATAAGAATTCCTTTCCCCGCATCATCGACTTGGAAGGGGCTCATTTAGCCCTTATACCGGAGCACAGCGGTGAGCCCTGTCCAGACTCGAGCTACATCTTCGGTCACTTTGAAATGACCCGGATTTGGGGTTCCAGCTCATCAGCGAGGGATGCTATGGCTGGCCGTAAAGGGATGAGGACTGTTTTGTGAATTATTTGTCCGTTAAGGAGCTATCTCTGTCATCGAGTAAGGACATAAAACTTGGCACTTCTTTGAACTGTCTCCGTGTCGTCATGGTCGCAGGAGCTGAACCTTGTCAAGGCAGGGGCCAGAGACACTGATGTATGTGTTCTAGACATTGGTAATGGTGGGATTTTGCTGGTGATAGAGTGATGGTGATGATGATGATGATGATGATGATGGTCCTATGGACAGATATGCTGAAAATCAGTTCTAAAAAAATTATAATTCCCATGTTATAATTCTCACACGTAGCGTGTCTGTCTGTCTGTCTGTCTGCCTGTCTGTCTGTCTGTCTGTCTGTCTGCCTGCCTATCTGCCTGACTGTCTGTCTGTCTATCTGTCTGACTGCGACAGAAATAGGCCATAATTATTATTATGTCAACTAAACTAATCCTGACCAGAGCCTGCATTCCAAGACGTAACACATGACCAATGTTCCTGCCTATGTCAGCAACCACAAATGTTCTCCTATTTATTCTAAATCATCAAGAAAAATAATTCTGATTGAAATTGAATTTCAGAAACATATCTTGGAAATCTAATTGAACCAGGCAATATGATTATGGAACTGGCAACCTTGGAACAAATCATCCATGATTAAATAATACGATCCGTAATGATAGGATGATATTTGTATTAATTAGCGGGTCACGCGGGATTAGTGAAGATCAAGACGTTTAACTGCAGGAAAATATCACATCACCCGCTTTCCAAGAGGAAGTCGCAGAAGACTCGGCACAGCGTTTTTTAAGGCTTGTTGCTAATTATAAATTCGTCTGTGAAACCTTGAAGAGGGGGACTTGTGTCCAATAAGCTGGGAAAGGGAGACAATTAGGTAGCATTAATATTTTATGCGTAATTTTACAACTTCCAAATTTTCTCGTAAAGTTCCATGAACAAGAGTTCTCACAGGGACTACTTCATGTAATTTAGGGGAGCGTTGCCCTAGAGAGATTTTACATGGGATGCCTTTGAAGATAAAATCAGATTTTGCAATTCGTTGCAACCTATTTCACAGTTCATTGCAGCGGATAAGGACCTTGAAATACATAAGGGGACAAAGAGGCGGACTTTTTCCCCCGTGAACTGGGGGGGGCCGGATTGGGGACTCGCATCTCCCAGAATACTTGTGTCCTGTGTTATGCGTGTTTTATAGCGTTTGATGTTAAAACATCTTGGTCGTGATTATTAAACTTCAGTGATGGGCGAGACTAGAGTAGTTTAAGGTTGTACCACTGGCTGTTTCGTTATGTCATAAAAAACTAGTTCCTTTGTCGTGGCGCCGTGAGACAAGGTGGACTATTATGTGTGAGGTCTGCAGGATGGTGTGACGAAGTGCTGAGAATGTGATTAAGTGTGACGATCACATCATGTCGATGCTGAAGCGTGACAATCACACATAAGTTCTGAAGCAAAATAATCACATCACGCCTATAGTAAAGTATAAAACGTACAATTCTGAAGTAACCATGTGGACAGGAAACAGAATATTTATCATTTTAGGTGCGGTGCACCGATCTCGTGTTTCCAAAATTGTCTTGGGTTTGTGTACGTTCAGCGTATACAGTTTAATAAGGCAATACGATGTCCACACTTGAAGGCATCTATTGACATCCGCTGATGGTTTCGACCCCGTACAAAGAGGGTACAAAGTTTCTAATTTGCTAAATATTTGTTTCAATTCGTGTGGGAAGTCCTGAACGTTTGTTCCCGATGATGTGACGGTGCACATGGCGCCATTAAACATTTGTCTTTGAGGAACCAGAGATGTCTTCTTGTGATGCCGTTCAGTTGTCTCATAAAATAGGCAACTGTAAATACAAAGATGGCCGGCCGCCTTCGTAGCCAGCTTTGTCCAGCTGTCTTTTAGTAAGTCAGCGTATGTCACTGTGAGTGCACGCTCGCGAGATCTGAAAACAACATGGACGACTAATGGCACGTGCTTGGCATAGAGGCTTGAAATTCAAATCGGTTCTACAAATGGTTCGGAATTTGATAAAGCATTTTCGTAAAGTGCGTTAACGGGCCATGTGACTTGTGAGACTGTTGCGCCTTCCAGGGAGACGGCCACACCTGTTCTCCCAACAGAGACCGACATGACAGAAGGGACATAACTCTGACCACCCATGATGCAGACCACAAAATGAGATTCCAGCCATGAAAGTTCTCTTTGTGTAGGGAGTCGCCTGTGTTATACTAATGAATGGGTCCAGTGACAAGATTTTAATGAATCAAGTCTTTACCTCCGACCTGCCAGTGCTGGAATATAGATAAACAATTCTCGAAAAAAAACGTCGTCTCCGCTGCTCTGGTAGGCGTTCTCTATGCATTGTTTGATACACACAGAGCACGCTCGTAACCCCGAGTGATATACAGGGGCAGGTTTATGCAGACTGTAAAGAGAGAACATGAAAAGAAAAAGCAACTGAACAATAAACGACATTCTGAGTCCAGCCTCCCGCGATGTTCTAGTTACGCCGTATCTTCGTAAACGTACATGATATAATGTAACCACGTTGCGGTTCAGTCATACATCATTCATCATACAGGTTTTTACTAGATTTATTTTTGTGTAATTTCCTTTCGGAATTTTAATTTGATTAATGGTTTTTAAGGGTAAAAAGGAGACAATCTTGAAACATGCGGGGGTTATATGTTTGCCTGTTGGTGACAGAACATTTCAGTGTATAATGTTCTCAAGTGGCCCTAGTCTGTACTGTATGTTCTCCGGTGGAAACATCTTAAATTTACACGGTAATAACTCAGTACTGACAATTATTAATGACCTGTTCGGATACATTCATGGAACATACCATGAGGTCATATAGTTGTTGACCCATGTAATTGTAAAGTTTTATGTTAAACATAAAATTCTTTTATTCGATAGTTATTTTCAATTAAAGTATAAACTTCTTTTATTTGATAGTTATTTTATGATATATGATAGTTAATTACACTTTTACAAGAGTGAGTGAATTATTGGTTTTCGTCACAGCGGGAATCTTTCACCCATACGCGGGAATCTTTCACCCATATGCGACGAAAAATTTGAAAGAAACAACATTGATGTAAATTGTAAATAATGTGAAATCATAATATTGTAATTGATAGTCATGACACGAATAGTATTCCATTGTTGTCATGTCACATGACAAGGTTATTGTCAGTTATGGGACAAATAGGTATTCACAATGCCATCAGATTATTATTAATCATGGGGAAAATGGTAACACACAAAACCAGTGTCGACGTGACAAGGACCCTAGCTCCTGTTCTGTACAATGTTCTGTAGAACTCTTCGTCAGCTGTTCTGTCGTCTGCGTAATTCCAAAACCGTGTCAGACAGACATAATTCCATTAAGTCAATCATAAAACTTCATCCTGATTACTTGGATAGAGATCTCGCATGAAAGCCGCACTGCATGATGGGATACTCGTCTTGGTTTTGTTTATTTGAAGAAGTCGTATAATCAAAAGGCAGTATCTTAAGAGGATAAAAGTCACAGTCATTAATTTAATTGGAATTTAGTTATCCCGCTCCAGTGATTATTCCTGTGTTGTGTGGGAGTGAAGTAGCAGAGATTGGAGCACAAACATTAATTAAAGTGCCTGCTTTAAAATTGTTTTTGTATGTGTTTTTTTTTACATCTAATTTTCTTAATTGTCTTCTGCTAAAGCCGAAAGCATCCTAGATTTTGTTAAAGCAAAAGTATGTTTTATTTCATTTTTTACATGGATCAATATTAATATTGTTCGATAAAAATATTTCTCTTTACACAGAATTCTCTAGCAGTATATAATATCTGAATTTTACCAGCATGGCTTTGGTTTGTTAACCCTTTCAATTCTTCTGGCTATAAGAGATGCCATAGCAAGTTATAATTTAATGGTTAATCACATTACTAGAATTTTATACTCCAACATTCCATTACTGAACATTATCTATATTGATTTTTATTTTCTATTTGAAATTACTGACATAATTCTTTGTGTATTATTGAGATTAGGGTCTGTTTACTGGCTGTTTATTAGGCGTACATGGCCATGTCTAGCGGCTGTCCTTGTCAGTAGAACGAGGTTTCTTGGACAAGCCACACTTGTGTCAACACAGTAGTGACAGAGTATGGACATCTGGGAGGACGTCTTAATTGCGCTACATAAATTTCTTTCAAAATGTGAGTTGTTTTCTCTCAACACACCCGTGTGACAAGCTGAAACTTAGAACCTACCCAACCGTGAAAATGTCCAAAATTAATGACCATCGGCCTGATAAATTTATGTGCTTTGTCTGAAACCACGTCTTATTCTGCTCGAGTTTGTCCGAGATGCATCGCAGCATCTGGTGGAAGAAGTAACGAGGACATTGTCAGAATAAATATCGATTTTATAAATTCTTTGCTGTTTTCGTGACGATATTTAAGTACATAGTTAACTTTCTCCCTTTTTGATGAATAAAAGTCACTTTGCTAGCACAGAACTGTTTTACATGCAATGGAAATTGGGATGCAATGACTGGTTTCTTTGTGTACTATAAACAAATTGTCATGAGCCCGAGTCTATCATTATCATCTTAATTGTATCAACCTGGCCTACTTTCTGTAATAAACTCGAACCATTCATCAGGAATTAAATAACTGTAGAATTGTCTTTCTTCTAAATTCTATTGGTTGACCTACATTCAGTGGTATACTAAACAATTGGTTGGAAATGCATTTAATCTAATTCCTAACGATTATCGTTTAAGATTTCTTTCTTATAAACCCTGGTAGTTTGACCTACTTCAACTGGCAAACTCCAAGTCTTACTGCATAGAATTGTCACTGATTCAATTTTCACCAAATAATTACATTTGCCTGTCTATACTGAAGATCTGCACAGTATGGAGGAAGTACTGCTGAAGTAGCATAGAACCCTGCCTAACACACCTACCTACCCACTCAACTACTCACCCACTTATTCATTCACCCACTCACACTCATTCACCCACTCACTCACCCACTCACCCACCAACTCACACAATTACCCACTCACTCATATTCTCATTCACCAACTCACTCACCCACCCACTCACACATTTACCCACTCACTCATATTCTCATTCACCAACTCACTCACCCACCCACTCACTCACCCACCAACTCACACATTTACCCACTCACTCATATTCTCATTCACCAACTCACTCACCCACCAACTCACCCACCCACTCATCCCACATTAATACTCATTCACACACTCACCCATCCACTTACCCACTCCCTAATTCACCCATTCAATACTCACTCACTTACCCACCCACTGATTCATTTACTCTATCCTAAAGTAAGAAGCCAATAATCTATATGTTTTTATTCTATTTTCCATTCTGCTTGAATCCTGTTTTTCTGAGTCCAAAGCTGTATAGCTATCTGTAAATCTATATATTACACCTGAAACCAAAGAACTGTCACGTTAGACAAGCATCTGATACCCTAACTGACATCCAATCGATTCATAACCAAATTAAATTGTTTAAACTGATTTAAGAATTACCAGCAGGAGGTTCCTACAACAGCTGGAATTGTGAGGATTACCAGTGGGAGGTTCCTCCAACAGCTGGAGTTACCCACTGTTGTAATCCCTCGATTTCATAATTGTTGTGCAAAGCTGGAAAAGTCATTTAATGTGGGCTGATTAATGCATCATTCGTTTCAAGCCCAGTGGTTGCGAAGCACAACTCTTGATTAGAAACGGCAACTTTAAATGGATACATTGTTATCAAGTTTCATCTAATTTCATCATCTCTCAGTTGTCCATGTCTTAAAGCCAACGTTCTGCTTAATCTTATTTCAAATGAGATCCATTCCATTAAGGTGCTGTCATGTGAGACGCCATTAATCATGTGGCGTTTGTCACACCTAGAGTTGTCCCCACACTCAGATTGAAACCCCCTCGGTGTTGTTTTACGAATTTAAAATACTCGCGTTGAAAGATTTCCTGTCAAAACAGAGGTCGCATCTGAGAGCAATTGTTTTCGGGCTGCTGATACAGTTGTTAATTTTATAAAGTCGTTTTCCTCATCCGGTTGTAATCAATAATCCTTGTCAGTTCTCTCCCCTTACTGCATCTAATTATCTCCAGAAAATGTCATCGAGGCTCTTGGTCTGACTTCACGAAAGAAAGGGTCGTAGCGGTAGTCGGGGCCTAAATTGAACTTTACGTCCTTTCCTGTTATAGTAAAAGATGGCGTATGCCCTAATTTAGGCCAGGACTACAGCCCCACCATTTTATGAAATGCTGTCCTGTGGTTTCAAGCATACTGTATACATTTGGGCTTCGATATTGCATGTTTTTAGTATGTCGACAATTCCTGTGTATAGAATGTGCAATGTAAATATTTTCCATATTTTTCTATGGTCTGATGGCTCGTAATTAGAACATAATCGTTGTTGGCAATTTTGCAATAAAGTGATGACTGTTATAAGAGCATTACCTCTAGTTAGTGGAGTTGGCAAGGACTTGGAACTCCGGAGTTGGCGAGATCACCATTTAATGATGTGTCAATGATAGGACGCCAAAGAGAAATGCGTGTAGCAATGCAAAAGCCAATAGCGCGATCTCACCTCTGTGATACCGCTAAATATCCAGGTATGCAGGCTGCAATGATATCGGAGGAGCAACTGTTCACAGTTGCCACTTTCAACAGAAATAGCGGGAACTCTGAACCAGTGAGTGAAATGCCCAGGTTCGTGTCGACACTTTTATTTTCAGGAATTTTCAGGAATTTCCCTGGACGCTAAAAATGTTTTTCAGTGCTACTTTTATATACTTATTGTCTATGAAGAATTTGATGTATTACTGGTCTCTTTCAAATTCCGCGTCTATTTCTCATTCCGCGTGGAAGTGTGGATGTATCTAGGATCCGCCAAAGGGGGGGTAAACAGGAAGCGGTCAATTCAGAACGGGAGAACGCCTTGATACAGAATTGTTAGTCATGGCTATAAATAGAACAGGCTATAAATAGAACAATCACTAGATACCTGGGAAAGTCGTAGCTAGCTGGAGAAAATTGTATATTTTGAAATGATTTTCAGTTGATTTGTGTAGACAGGTGCAAGTTAACAAAGGTGCATGTTACCTCCAAGATGCATGTTAACTCCTAGATGCATGTTAACCCCAGGTGCATGTTAACCCCAAGATGCATGTTAACCCCAAGATGCATGTTAACCCCAAGAAACATGTTACTGCCAAGATGCAAGTTAACCACAAGGTGCATGTTAACTCCAAGATGCATGTTAACCCTACCATGGAACTATCTGATGTCACTCTGCTGTAGATTTGCAAATTTCAACTGATTATTATTTTGCTCATTTTCTTCCCTGCCATAATGCCATTAGATTCTTCATTACTGGTATTATTCTTTTGGTTGTTGTATATCTGAGCTGTTCTGATTGCTGATGTCTTTGTTGGCATTTTCTAAATGATCAGCATCTAAATGATGATTTGTCTTTGTTGGCATTTTCTAAATGATCAGCATCTAAATGATGATTTGCTCTAAATAGAGCATGACTCCTAGCATCATCTAGTCAAGGTGTCCATAGAACACATACCTATATACTGGTTTCTTTGTTGCCTATGGGTGAACGATCCTCACTTCTCTGTAGTGGTTTCATCCTGTTTTCAATGCAGGCGCGGTCATCACAGAGACATTGCTTGATATTGACTTTAATTATCTCTGATATTGTTACTGCCACCTACAGCCAAAGATCTGGAGTGTTGGGTGGGGGGGGGGGGGGAGTGGGAGGACGGGGGAGGAGGAACCCTGGTCCACAGACACACCGTGGAGGGCTGGTTTGATTCCGCTAGAAGCAGGTCTTACATCTGCATCCATTAGCCAGAGACTCTGGAGAAGAGGCAGCATCACAGATAATGCCAGCTTAACATTGTCCAGGAAGCCGAGGGTAAACTTAGCGCCGACTATCTCCCACCGGAGTTTATTACCTCGTGATCAACGCGGTTGTGCAACATCAGTAGTATCCACTTCTCACACCCCGTTCCTGGCTGATTGGCGCCCCGTGCTTTCAGCATCTTCCGTTCTGGCGGAGGTTCCGCTGACGGAAGGTTCCACCACGTATAGTGGTGGAATACTACTCCTGATTGTCAAGATAAGCATGATTTACCTTTATGGCTCAGTTTCCCCAGCATTTAAATGTCTGTGTGTGTGGTGCTTTATACCTGGAAGTCAGTGGTCGAAATTACCGCTGGAAACCTACTGGCCTGAATAATGATACAAATAACAAAGGTTTACAGAAAAAAGATAATTTGTACTGGCTCTTAGGATACCTTTAGCATTGGGAGAAATGTGTGTGTGGTGCTTTATACTTGACAATCAGTGTTTGAAATTACTGCTGGAAACCTACTGGCATGAATAATGATACAAATAATAAAGGTTTACAAAAATAATATTTTTTCTACTGGCCCTTAGGATACCTTTAGCATTGGGAGAAATGGCCGGGACAGTGGGCTTGGAGTAATTTCAAACACTGCTGGCAGTTTTGGATATATTTGGGTTATTCAACCTGGCTGGGGTAGGAGTTGCTCATGCAGATGGTTCAAGGTGTATAAACTTTACGTTCATCTCGGGGTGGAATGAAACATCTGTATGATGTACACCACTGGTGCTGATCCATGTATGAGAATCTCTGGGGTTTTTCTGGAGGTTTATGAACCTCATGTTGGCATTGGACTCTTATCTTGCTATGGGTTGATTTACAATGAATGATACACAGTGAATGATACAGTGACACATCATGGTACACAATGATACACAATAAAACACAGTGACAAGCAATTGTACAGTGACCACACAATAAAACACAGCTATGAAATTTCTAAAATATTATTTTTTCCACAAAGGTTTCAATATCACAAGTAACAGCTTAGTATGCTCCACAACAATCTGATGTTTGAATTTATTAGTCTCTCTGGCTATGGTAACTCTATATATGTAGCTGTAGATGGTATTTTACTGAGACTATATTATATGATTTTTATTTTTTTAAATATTATATGATACCTTTTTATCATTGCTTACTAATGAAGCTGTGTGTTGTTCTTCCAGGTGACCTCCCAAACCCCAACAATCCCCGGATAGTGGAACACCCTGACAATGACTACGTCGCCAAGAACGAACCCGCGACCCTCAACTGCAAGGCGGAGGGCGACCCACCCCCCAAGATCACGTGGTACCGGAACGGTATCCGCGTGGTCACCTCCCCGGAAAACCCGTCGTCCCACCGGATGCTGCTGAACAACGGCCAGCTGTTCTTCCTGCGGGTGATCCACAACAAGAACTACAAGCCCGACGTCGGCGTCTACTACTGCAACGCCACCAACATCCACGGCAGCGCCATCAGCAACAACGCAACGCTGCAGATAGCAGGTCAGTGTGGAGAAGTGTCTTGGACGATGTGGGGGTGTGGGTGGGGTGGAAGTGGTGGTGAGGTTTCTGGAGGTGATGATGTGAGTTTGGAGGTGATGGTGGGTGTCTAGAGGTGATGGTGGGTGTCTAGAGGTGATGGTGGATGTGGTGGGGTGGTGGTGGTGTGGAGGTAGAATGTGTTTGTGTGTGTTGAAGTGGGTGCATAATGTGGTGCAATGGTAGATGATTGTCGAGTGAGGGTAGGGTGATGAAAGTTGGTCGAGATGGTGGCTATGGGAGATGGGAGTTTGAAGGGTGGGTGTGATGGGGGATGGTGTGGATTGTGTGTGTTGAAGTGGATGTAATGTGTGCTGCAATGGTAGATGATGGTAGGATAATGTGGGGGTAGGTGAAGACAATGATGTGTGAAGGTTGAGTGTGATGATATCTGTAGCGGTGAAGTATACAGAAAAATTACATGAACTTTAACTTACACCAGGACTACACATACAACCATTTCAAGAAATGCAGGCCTGGTTAGAAATGTTCTTTCTCTATTATTCCATTGAAACTTGTATAAAACCCATAAATCGCTAAACAATCATCTTAAGGCCCTAACATAATCTGGGTGATCCTAACAAGGTCCTAACGTAATCTGGATGATCCTAACACGCTGATCCTTACAGGCGTTTCAGGATCAGCAAAAGTGACGTGTACATTAATACATGTGTATGTTGTTCGCTCCAACGCTGCACATCTAAGTAAGCTGTTGTGTAAACAGTCCATGCCCGGAACACACACAGATTATTGTTCCAGGGATACGGCTAGACAAAAAGCAATGTAACGTTGTCCATTCGATACCTCAAACACCTGTAGGTCTTTTACCCAATCAGACTCCTGTAATGGATGTTGAGTGTTGCTAGACATCCTAGTCTGTTACTGCTAGTCATCCTAGTCTGCTCATGCTAGTCTGCTCATGCTAGTCATCCTAGTCTGCTCATGCTAGTCATCCTAGTCTGCTCATGCTAGTCATCCTAGTCTGCTCATGCTAGTCATCCTAGTCTCCTCCTCTGCTAGTCATCCTAGTCTGCTACTGCTAGTCATGCTAGTCTGCTTCAGCTAGTCATCCTATAGTCTGATCATGCTAGTCATCCTTAGTCTAGTCGAATTCAGAATATTAAGATTAGAATAGGGGAGAGGAGGGGAGACGGATGGAGGGAAGGGGGCTTTAAATACTTGACCTAGGGTCAAGAATGATCTGATTAAAGCTGTACAAATAGTAAATATACTTCACTTGTCAATAGACAGGACTGTTATTAAAGCAATAAATCAATAAATAAATCATTCAATGAATGGATGACTCAGTCAATGAATTAATCAATAGTTTTCTTTTTTTTTGCAATAGAGGAAATATTTTTAGATAACAATATGTCCAAACTTTATTAACATTTAATAGTAATCCAAATACTTGTTTACCTGGGAATACTTTTCTAGACGTATTATATTTCATAAGCACGCTTTGTCTTCAGATAATAAATATTAATAGATCTGCGCGATAGACTAAATATTTATCGTGACATTAGTAATCCGCCCATGTTTTTGGGAGGTCAACAAAGGTTCAATATATTCCCGATATACAGGAAGCAGTGGTCGTCACGGAGACTCGCAGAATGCCAAAGCCATCGGTATCTGGGGAAATGGCAGTGGGGTGATGGTTGCTCTAGGGTTGCTCGCTCGAGTAATGATTCTCAACTGGGGAAAACAATGCAGTGTAAGGCGGATTATGAAACAAGGTCGACATTAGCAAATGTTACACCTTCAGATTGTCCTCGGCAAATGAACAACAGATTGCGGCGAGATTGTAACGTTGTTTTTATGAACTCCACACAGCAGCAAGGGGCTTCTCCATACGAGATGCTAAACAAATATATCACTTCAAGACCCGGTCTTCTTTGTAGATGAAACAAAAGGTTCGCACACACCGTTGGGTGGTTAGAGACAAATCTTCCTCGTGGAAATACATTTAGCATTTGCATGCCGAGAGATCGTGCTCGTATACCTCTGCATCATCAAATGTGGGATTAATCCGCGCCGACGTAGTGATAGCTTTTAGCCACAGTTTCAGATCTATCTCCGAGAGATTCGTCAGAGTCTGTCAGAACTATAAACCTGGTTTCTATTTTCGATTTGCCTAGAGTGACTTCCTGTCTCCGAGTGTTAACAGAAAGATTCAATAAAGACGCGGATTCTTTCTTCTTTTGCAAACAGTTGAAATGTTAAACTTGCACAAAGCAAATCCTGGTGAATATCCCCCACATGGCGTACACTCGCCTCCACTTCCTACAATTTGCCATTTCCCTCCGCAACCGTACACTCCATTGTTTAATGTGACATTGTTGCCATCCTCGTACTTAAGCGTAACAACTGCATGTGCAACCGTCTACACGGTAAACTGTTTACACAGAGCTATTGTGCTGTGAGTTACACGGAGCCAGTGTTCTGTGTTACACAGAGGTTACACAGAGGTTACACGGAGGTTACGAGGACAAGTGACTCGGGAGACATGAGAAATTCAATTGCTTACTTATGTACGATAGAAAAGTAGAGTTAAGCTTTTGCACATTTTGACAAACTATGTGTAAAATTACGTGTAGGCTGGTTTGGTGAGAGATATTCATCAAGGGGTAGCAAGTCTGCCTCGTAACCTAGAGGTCCTTGGTTTGAGCCTAGCTCATGCAGTTAGTGTAGCATTCGTGAGCAAAGTGGGTACCCGGTAGGATGAGATGGAATTGTGAGTGTAAAACCTTCTAGTGCCTTAAAGGGGAGCTTGGGTTGTATACTCTTTACTCTCCAGCCCCTCCATATTCCTACACAATCATTTCTACAACTTCAACCCCACTTCACATAATTATCAAAATTACTTGATCCATAACACTGCTGTCATTGATCAAACAAATTGCTATTAAATCACAAGGTCGTATAACACGAGATCGAACCCCAGAATGTTGAAAATGTTAAATATACGGGATTTCAACGAACATACTGCTGACCAGAAATACCATCCATAAATTTCCACTTCAAAGAAAGATAGTGTTAGATAGTGTTATCACGGTACGAGTGTAGGTCTTTGTCGGACTTTGTGTGACTTTGTAGATCTTTGCGGGACTTTGGGAGGTCTTTGTAGCTATTTGAATAAGGCATCTGCACGATCCGATTGCAGCATGTTATACTGTGATACGGTTAAACCTATGCGGGCATTGTCTGCACAAACACGAGTGATCAGCGACGGAAACTCAGGAAATAAAACACTAATCCCGCAGTAAACATTCGCAACGCTCGCCCTTTTGGTGAACGTTGATGGGGTCAGCTTTACTATAGACTGCCTTGAGGTATTGGGTCCACTTTCACTTAACCTTCTTAATGCTGGTGGCAACTGGAGAGGCCCTATGGAACGGGGATGGTGGTTGGTACAGCAGGGAGAGGGTTAGGTGACACTGAGGCCCTGGTGAAGTTCGTAGTCGCCTTTCACCTGTATCCTTCTGACTATAGGACTTCAGATATAAAGCTTCACCTGTAAAGTCCTATAAGGACTTCACCTGTAATCTTCACCTGTAAATATTCACCTGTAGATTTTCACCTGTAGATCTTCACCCATAGGGATTAACCTCTACTGTAATCATGGCCGTGTAAGGGAAAGGGTCTCGGCTCGATGTTGACAAAGGAAATTTGCTTCCCAGCAATGATGTACCCTCGAGGAGGTGATTACTATCCCGGGATCGCTCTGAGTGGGTGCTCACATTCAAATGTCACTTACACAATTTGATTTGTAAATTTACAAGGCAATATCCCTGTCCAGCTAATACGAACTTCTTGAATAGAGGACTAAACCCGCAATTACTCAAAACTTATGGGATAATATGGTGCTGGAAACATTTCATTGAGGTGTAGGATGAAAAGAATATGAATTCTTTGTCAGTGTATCCAGTTTCTGTTAGTTTAACCCCCTTCATCCTAGAGACATCTACATATGCCCTATTGAGAAAATGTCATGATTATTTAGGCATAAAAGTTGTTAAGAATCTCTTTTGCCTCAAAGTCAGAAAACTGTTGAAGTACGGTAAACATTAGGACATTATTTTTTTATCCGAGCAAAAAATCTGCAAATTTATCGTAATCACGTTAAACCGAAGGCCTTCGAATTTCTCTCAAATTTATGTTTTCAAAGCGTTGCTACGTATGTGGTGCTGTTATCTTTAAATATTGAATTGAGAAATGAGTCGTTTGATGTTTATTTATTTAAGCTGATTATCTCGCCCCCTGCTAACTAGAACAGTTCTTCATGCGCTGATAAGATGGATATGTTTCTGGCGAAAACTCGCCCAGAAAATTGGCGGCAGTCTTCAAGCTCCTTGCAGCTTTTTGTCGTCTCTCGCCTTCTGCAGGTGCGGAGAAACATGTACGTTAAAATACAGGAATGCCGGTTTTTAACTGAAAATGAGGTTCTAACCATAGAAGAATGTCGTTTTCGGAAGGAAACTGTAGTACGGAATGAGAGAAGACTGTAAGGAAAACATCAAGAAAAGGTTAGAAAAGTCATGTGGTCTATGTTAACACGTACGTTCGTGTTCGCTGAAAGTTGTATGCCTATTTCAAGAATGATTCCTTGTTAAAATAACTTGAGGTTTAACAGTTTAGGGTGTGTTTAGAACATGTACTTCAACTTTCTTGCGGTCTTCGCAGCTTTCCAAAGAAAAGCAGATGCCCTCGGTTGTGTTGATATGAAGAAGATAAAGTTATACTTTCTTATCTGAGGGTATTGAATCTGTCTGAATGGAGGACAAAAAGGAAATTTCCTCCAATATTTACACACTCGAGTTTGTGATGGAATCTCGTCACAGCAGTGTATGTCAGACATCTTTGTGGGCGAAACTAAGTGATGTCTCGTTGTTGGTATACTCTATCAATTTCACCATTCGTCACGGACATGTTGTAAACCTTTTATGATACTCTCTCTCCTAGGAAAACATTTATTTAACTTTTCCATTGAGCAACGGCATGTCGTGGCATTCATAAATATTTCCAATGCCACCTGCTTGTCGTCAACATCCTTTCAGACATTGTAGCCATGTCGGCCATGTTTGTTTTCAATAAAGTTAAATTGACGCACCGCAATGAACTCACTTCCATGGCAGGAGTGTGATTGACGGATTAAATGTGGAGTTAAATCGGCCAGTTAAACCCATCTGGTTAAACCCTGCATCTGGTTGTACTTACGTAGTATGTGCTAGTCGGGGTGTAAGCCGCTCGATCTTATAATGCTCAAAAGCCGAGCGGAATTTACATGGGAGGTGACCTCCCTAATTAAGCAGTGCGGGTACATCAGCAGAGGATTTGGTCTCCGTTCATACTTAGTGGAAGATTTGCCACGTTTGAGTAAACAGAAAGTGAAGATCGTTCCATAAATTGTGATTTAGATGGCCATTTTGATCTTCATATCATATTGGTGCATTTGTATGTGAGTGTGTGTGACTTTGTGTGTGTGTGTGTGTGTGTGTGAGAGAGAGAGAGAGAGAGAGAGAGAGAGAGAGAGAGAGAGAGAGAGAGAGAGAGGGAGAGGGATAGGGAGGAAAGGAGGGAGATTATGAATGTGTATTTGAGAGAGATAGAGAGAGAGAGTTTGTTTGTGTTTGTATGTTCATGCATGTGTGTGTGGTGGTGGTTGTGGTTGTGATGGTTGTGGTGTGTGAGTGGGTCAATGAACATCTCTAAGTGTCACTATCACAGGGATGGGTGGTAGAACATCAGACTTTTGCATCAAAGGTCCCGAGTTTTAACCTACCCTGGAGTTGGGAGCATCAATACTTTGCAAATGTTAAGCAATTAATAAATAAATAATATATTTTAATGCAATTATATATGAATGCACTGTCTGTATTGTCAATGTATATCATCCTTGTTACATCAGTAACAGCTAGTGTTCTAGGGCTACTGCAACACTAGTGTTACCGGTGTTTCAGGTTTCTTCCTGACAAGCCATAATATTAATTAAATAGCCTTGAAAAGATCAGATCAAAACCCATTTCAAATGGAAATGCAAATATCAATGTATAGATGGTATTGTGATCCAAGTATTCATGTTTTGTCATTCTGTTCCAGTTCTGCGCGATGAATTCCGCGAAGTTCCGTCTCCGGCTACGGTTGCCACCACGGAAACGGCCACATTCCACTGTAAGCCTCCGAAGGGCGAGCCGGAACCAAAGGTGCTGTGGAGGCGGAACAAGGACCAGCTGACGATGTCGGGGCGGCTGTCCACCAACAACAACTACGACCTCATCATCAGCAACGTCCAGGTGTCGGATGCTGGCGACTACACGTGTCTCGCTCTCAATAAAGGAGGAGAGAAAATCAGTCCGCCAGCGAGGTTGAATGTTTTAGGTAGGTGTATTTCTATGGATGGATTTTCAATTTGAGTTCTAATCTGAACATTGTCCCCTATATAGGCTTCATTCGATTCATTATTTTAGGAGTTCCCGCAGCGATGTTAAACTCCATATTCACTCACTCACTGAAGTTGGAATATCAAACATGGGTGAAAGATTTCAGCTTTGATGTAAAACAATAACTTGCCCACTCTGAAGTTGAAATAATATACTCATGAAGTTGAAATAATATACTCATGAATTCCATTGCTTTGGAATCGAAGTATTTTTAAAGATACCGTATGTAGACGTGATACTGACTGTATTTTTGGAATTTCAGAAAAGCCAAAGATCCGCGAACTTCCAGACGACATCCAGTCTAACGAGGGTGACACTGTGGAGTTGAAATGTCAGGCGGTGGGCGACCCGGAACCCACTGTCACGTGGAAAAAACAGGGTGGACGGATTCCGTATGGAAGGTACGTCATCAAGTAGAAACATTAGGACATTTGGGACATCTTAGTACATTTTGAGACAAAAATTATTATTGTAATATTTGCGAATTTAGAAGATATTTGGCATAAAGCATTTTCAATTACATATATTTGTGAATTTACCTCTTTATCTTCTCTGAAGCATTGCTTTTGTCATCCACATTTGAGTAGAACACTTTTGCTAACTTGTTGCTGCAGGTCCATGGGAGATAACTCATCCTATGACATTGTTTTGAAGCTACTGTAAAATCCTTCCATTCATAGACTAGATATAGAGAACTATTCCTATGTAGCAGAGCATGATTGTAATTTATCCAATAGCGAGAGGGTCAAAGGTTAATTTTGTGTGAATTTCAGGGCGCGTCAACTTAACGATGGCACACTGAGGATAGAGAAAGTACGGGCAGATGACGACGGCCAGTATATCTGTGTCGCAGAGAACTTGGCAGGGACAGTAGAGGCTGCTGGGAGACTCACCGTGCAGAGTAAGGATACGTCATGTGACATCTTCATCAGAAATATGAATAAATTATATTCAATCAATATATCAGAAATACAATATCACAAAACTTATAAAACACTTTTCATGTGAATTATTTTACTATCATTGAATTATTTTGAAATTAATCCGATATAATTTTCCATGTATACATATTTAAAGTTGGGACTATTTTCTTTCAGCTCATCCATCATTCATGCTGAAGCCGAGTGATCAGGTCGTGGGACTCGGACGCACGATAACGCTGCAGTGTGTTGTCACGGGCAACCCTGCACCCACCGTCTTCTGGAGCAAAGGAACAGAGCAGGTACTGAAATAATCATATCACTGTGGGACAAGTGAGGGAAAGTACCACGTCCAATCAAAATTAAATGCAACAATCATACATTATCACGTGTGAATTGCGAATTACTCGACTACTTGAGATTGTTATTTACATTATAGATTTGATGTATTATTGATGCAAACCATAGATTTTCCAGATTTTCGCTTAGAGTTCATACACATTTTCTCGCCATGTATATGCTCGTGAATACAAGCACATGTGCGTGAATTGTTCCAGCCATTGATGTTCCCAAACCAGGAGAACGGGCGTTTCTCCGTGTCGGAAGACGGAACATTCCGGATCGAGAGGGTGCAGTTTTCGGACGAGGGGGAGTACGTCTGTCAGGCCCTCAACGTCATCGGCAGTGCCAAGGCCAGCGCCAGGATCGAAGTCAGACGTAAGTTGCATACCGTTGTCAGACGTAAATTGTGTATGATTGTCAGACATAAACTGTGTATGATTGTCAGACATAAATTGTGTGCCATTGTCAGACTTAAATTGTGTATGATTGTCAGATGTAAATTGTGTACTATTGTCAGACGCGAGTTGTGAACGATTGTCAAATGTGAGTTGTGTACGATTGTCCGATGTGAGTTGTGTACGATTGTCTGATGCCAGTTGTGTACAATTGTCAAATGGAAGTTGTGTACAATTGTCAGATGGAAGATGTGTATAATTGTCAGATGCGAGTTGTGTACAGTTGTCAGATGCGAACTGTGTATGATTGTCATACATAGATTGTGTATGATTGTCATATGTGAGTTTTGTACAGTTGTGTCAGATGTAAATTGTGTTTGATGTCAGTAATAGAGGTCTGACAGCTATACGATTATCACAAGATATTTTATACAAATCAGGTTTCCGAATACCGCATGATGTTTTAGAACATTTTCTTTTTATGAGTGTTATTTATTTTTTTCAGAAAAATTCAAAACTAATGGCAAGTGTAGTTTTTTACCAACGACACGTCACACGTCACACATTTTGAT
This sequence comes from Lepetodrilus elevatus, assembly GCA_034780755.1. NCBI lineage: Eukaryota > Metazoa > Mollusca > Gastropoda > Lepetellida > Lepetodrilidae > Lepetodrilus > Lepetodrilus elevatus. Next base: position 27,531 of record JAVCKZ010069171.1, read on the forward strand.
TTTAAATCGCAATGTTTATCTCACCCTTCTTAATTTAATTTGTTTTTGAGTGTTGAGTGATATTATCACTGATACTATTTTAAAAACTGTCCGAGTGTCATACTATTTTATGAAGATGATGTGTGTGTGGGTTTCTATTCTATGTCTATATCTTTGGCACATTATTTACAGCTTTCAGTAAATCTGATTGGTTGGTTTTTCTCACAATACTATATCAGTACTTGAGATCATTACTTAAGATCAGTACTTGAAGTACTACAGATCATTCTTGATGTACCTGAACGCACCTAAACACGTTACCAAGACATTGAAGTATATGGTTGTGGTTTTTCTTTCATTGCTAGAAATCTATTTTGATTTTGTGAACAAATTACAAATTCTTTATATACTGAAAGAAAAATTTAAGGGAACGCATGTATTGTAACACGACATTGTTGCTAAGCGGTTCTATAACC